>JARYHS010005993.1:0-24155 GCA_031002005.1 Vandiemenella viatica
CGAAACTGCCGGATTGACTTCCTTCGATGGCCGAGCCCCGCATTTTTGCAGATGGTGCTGTTTGTACGAAAGTGATAGGAGACAATATGTAGTCTCTATGCCTCATATAAATAACTGACTTTCGGTGATTGAGTAGCCGGCCTGGCGCCCTGTCCGCGCGAAGGTGGAAAATAACCGACCCCGCCTACCCGAAAGTGGCTTGGTGGCAACATATCCTCCGACTCGGAGTGGCCTTAGGGTAGGGGCCCACAAGGTGCAGACCACTGGGAAGAAAGCGGGGGGGAGGTCGCATAATTTTTGAGTATTCCTTTATTTCGTAACTGCACAACGGCATGGAAAAACACGCACAGCGTCCGACTCAACAACAAGCGCGTCCGTCGGCGGCAGACGGACGACATTTCGCGAAAAGACAAGGTCTCTACTAACTAAGTATCAGAGTACAGGAACCAAAGCTTGGAATCCTGGTAAAGAAGTAAAACTAAGTGGGTCCATACTTGGAGTAGCACAAACGGTAAAATGACTGCGGGATGTTAACACATTTTCACCTAGGTACGGATTTTTTTTGTATATATATATAAAAAACTAATTTCCCCCCATCTCACTCGTTCCCCCCCGAGCTATGTGAAGTGAGGAGGAGGAACTGGATTCGGGCAGCTGCTGCTGCTGCTGCTGCTGCTGCTGCTGCTGCCTGCTGCTGCTCCTGCTCCTCCTCCCCCCTCCTCCTCCTCCTCCCTCCTCTTCTTCTTCTTCCTTCTTCTTCTTCTTCACGTTGGGCTAGGTCCTCCAAACCTGCAAAAATTAAGCTGATAAGAACAGATTTATTGGTAATGCTTACTTTACTAGATACATTGAAATTTTGAGTGCTTGCAATAATATATGATAATCTTATACAGTTAGTCACAATCCAAGTATTGCCATTACACTTTGATCTTAGCCAAAACGCCGAGAAGCGATACGTTTTACAGGTGTTGCTACTCTTTTTGAGTAAGTCAGGATCGAGGGTAGAACACAAAGGTGTCCCCAGACCTTAGCGAAAATTTTCGAAACTGCCGGATTGACTTCCTTCGATGGCCGAGCCCCGCATTTTTGCAGATGGTGCTGTTTGTACGAAAGTGATAGGAGACAATATGTAGTCTCTATGCCTCATATAAATAACTGACTTTCGGTGATTGAGTACCGCCTGGCGCCTGCCGCGCAAAGGTGGAAAATAACCGACCCCGCCTCCCGAAAATGGCTGGTGGCAACATATCTCGATCGAGAGGGGTTAAGGTAGGGCCCACAAGGTGCAGACCACTGGAAGAAAGCGGTTCGCATAATTTTGAGTAACTTTATTCGTAACTGCAAGACGGCATGGCAACGCACAGCGTCCGACTCACAACACGCGCGTCGTCCTGCGGCGACGACGACATTTCGCGAAAAGACAAGGTCTCTAATAACTAAGTATCAGAGTACAGGAACCACAGCTTGGAATCCTGTAAAGAAGTAAAAATACGTGGGTCCATACTTGGAGTAGCACAAACGGTAAAATGACTGCGGGATGGTTAAACACATTTTCACCTAGGTACGGATTTTTTTGTATATATATATAAAAAACTAATTTCCCCCCATCTCACTCGTTCCCCCCGAGCTATGTGAAGTGAGGAGGAGGAACTGGATTCGGGCAGCTGCTGCTGCTGCTGCTGCTGCTGCTGCTGCTGCTGCTGCTGCTGCTGCTGCTGCTGCCTGCTCCTCCTCCCCTCCTCCTCCTCCTCTCCTCCTCCTCCTCCTCTTCTTCTTCTTCTTCTTCTTCTTCTTCACGTTGGGCTAGGTCCTCCAACCTGCAAAAATTAAGCTGATAAGAACAGATTTATTGGTAATGCTTACTTTACTAGATACATTGAAATTTTGAGTGCTTGCAATAATATATGATAATCTTATACAGTTAGTCACAATCCAAGTATTGCCATTACACTATCTTAGCCAAAACGCCGAGAAGCGATACGTTTTACAGGTGTTGCTACTCTTTTTGAGTAAGTCAGGATCGAGGGTAGAACACAAAGGTGTCCCCAGACCTTAGCGAAAATTTTCGAAACTGCCGGATTGACTTCCTTCGATGGCCGAGCCCCGCATTTTTGCAGATGGTGCTGTTTGTACGAAAGTGATAGGAGACAATATGTAGTCTCTATGCCTCATATAAATAACTGACTTTCGGTGATTGAGTACCGCCTGGCGCCTGCCGCGCAAAGGTGGAAAATAACCGACCCCGCCTCCCGAAAATGGCTGGTGGCAACATATCTCGATCGAGAGGGGTTAAGGTAGGGCCCACAAGGTGCAGACCACTGGAAGAAAGCGGTCGCATAATTTTGAGTAACTTTATTCGTAACTGCAAAACGGCATGGCAACGCACAGCGTCCGACTCACAACACGCGCGTCGTCGGCGGCGACGACGACATTTCGCGAAAAGACAAGGTCTCTAATAACTAAGTATCAGAGTACAGGAACCACAGCTTGGAATCCTGTAAAGAAGTAAAAATACGTGGGTCCATACTTGGAGTAGCACAAACGGTAAAATGACTGCGGGATGGTTAAACACATTTTCACCTAGGTACGGATTTTTTTGTATATATATATAAAAAACTAATTTCCCCCATCTCACTCGTTCCCCCCGAGCTATGTGAAGTGAGGAGGAGGAACTGGATTCGGGCAGCTGCTGCTGCTGCTGCTGCTGCTGCTGCTGCTGCTGCTGCTGCTCCTGCTCCTCCTCCCCTCTCCTCCTCCTCCTCCTCCTCCTCTTCTTCTTCTTCTTCTTCTTCTTCTTCACGTTGGGCTAGGTCCTCCAAACCTGCAAAAATTAAGCTGATAAGAACAGATTTATTGGTAATGCTTACTTTACTAGATACATTGAAATTTTGAGTGCTTGCAATAATATATGATAATCTTATACAGTTAGTCACAATCCAAGTATTGCCATTACACTATCTTAGCCAAAACGCCGAGAAGCGATACGTTTTACAGGTGTTGCTACTCTTTTTGAGTAAGTCAGGATCGAGGGTAGAACACAAAGGTGTCCCCAGACCTTAGCGAAAATTTTCGAAACTGCCGGATTGACTTCCTTCGATGGCCGAGCCCCGCATTTTTGCAGATGGTGCTGTTTGTACGAAAGTGATAGGAGACAATATGTAGTCTCTATGCCTCATATAAATAACTGACTTTCGGTGATTGAGTACCGCCTGGCGCCTGCCGCGCAAAGGTGGAAAATAACCGACCCCGCCTCCCGAAAATGGCTGGTGGCAACATATCTCGATCGAGAGGGGTTAAGGTAGGGCCCACAAGGTGCAGACCACTGGAAGAAAGCGGTCGCATAATTTTGAGTAACTTTATTCGTAACTGCAAAACGGCATGGCAACGCACAGCGTCCGACTCACAACACGCGCGTCGTCGGCGGCGACGACGACATTTCGCGAAAAGACAAGGTCTCTAATAACTAAGTATCAGAGTACAGGAACCACAGCTTGGAATCCTGTAAAGAAGCAAAAATACCTGGGTCCATATTTGGAGTAGCACAAACGGTAAAATAACTGCGGGATGGTTAAACACGTTTTAACCCAGGTTAAGGAAAAAAAATTTGTATATATATAACTAAATTCCCCCCCCCCCCCGAGCTATGGGAAGTGCGGATTAGGTACTGGGGGCGGCGAAGGGTTCAGCAATTGGCTACCCTGCAGAAGTTAATACACACGAGACGGAAATAAAACATAGTCGTTAAGCCAGAGAAGGAAATTTCACACAGAAGTCATATCAGCTTAATATTCTGACACTTCCAGATTATTCAACTCATTTCTATGTTTTGATTGAGATTAGGTTGGCCGATCCCGGAGGTACTGCAATGCCGGGCCAACCCGCGACAGAGGTGGAGCAAGCCCCTAGCACTCCGTCATGTTCCAAAAATGAGTTTAATATTCTGGTCCAGCGATGCTGGACGTATCAGATATTAAGCTGATAAGAACAGATAAATGGTTGTTTATTAGTAATGCTTACTTCACTTGATACATTGAAATTTGAGTGCTAGGGGCTGGCAATAATGTATGATAATATTATACAGTAAGTCACAATCCAAGTGTTGCCAAAAGGGCCGAGAAGCGATAAGTTTTGCAGGTGTTGCTACTCTTTTGAGTACTTCAGGATCGAGGGTAGAACGCCAAGGTGTCCCCAGACACTAGCGAAAATTTTCGAAACTGCCGGATTGACTTCCTTCGATGGCCGAGCTACCGCATTTTTGCGGATGGTGCTGTTTGTACGGAAGTGATAGGAGACAATAAGTAGTCTCTATGCTTCATATAAATAACTGACTTTCGGTGATTGAGTACCGCCTGGCGCCAGCCGCGCAAAGGTGGAAAATAACCGACCCCGCCTCCCGAAAGTGGCTGGTGGCCCCGTATCTCGATCGAGAGGGCTTAAGGTAGGGCCCACAAGGTGCAGAACACTGAAAGAAAGCGCTCGCAAAATTTTGAGTAACTTTATTCGTAACTGCAAGACGGCATGGCAAAGCACAGAGTCCGACTCACAACACGCGACGATATTTCGCGAAAAGACAAGGTCTCTAATAACTAAGTATCAGAGTACAGGAACCACAGCTTGGAATCCTGTAAAGAAGTAAAAATACGTGGGTCCATACTTGGAGTAGCACAAACGGTAAACATGACTGCGGGATGGTTAAACACATTTTCACCTAGGTACGGATTTTTTTTGTATATATATATATAAAAAACTAATTACCCCCATCTCACTCGTTCCCCCCGAGCTATGTGAAGTGAGGAGGAGGAACTGGATTCGGGCAGCTGCTGCTGCTGCTGCTGCTGCTGCTGCTGCTGCTGCTGCTGCTGCTGCTGCTGCTGCTGCTGCTGCTGCTGCTGCTGCTGCTGCTGCTGCTCCTCCTCCTCCTCCTCCTCCTCCTCCTCCTCCTCCTCCTCCTCTTCTTCTTCTTCTTCTTCTTCTTCTTCACGTTGGGCTAGGTCCTCCAAACCTGCAAAAATTAAGCTGATAAGAACAGATTTATTGGTAATGCTTACTTTACTAGATACATTGAAATTTTGAGTGCTTGCAATAATATATGATAATCTTATACAGTTAGTCACAATCCAAGTATTGCCATTACACTTTGATCTTAGCCAAAACGCCGAGAAGCGATACGTTTTACAGGTGTTGCTACTCTTTTTGAGTAAGTCAGGATCGAGGGTAGAACACAAAGGTGTCCCCAGACCTTAGCGAAAATTTTCGAAACTGCCGGATTGACTTCCTTCGATGGCCGAGCCCCGCATTTTTGCAGATGGTGCTGTTTGTACGAAAGTGATAGGAGACAATATGTAGTCTCTATGCCTCATATAAATAACTGACTTTCGGTGATTGAGTACCGCCTGGCGCCTGCCGCGCAAAGGTGGAAAATAACCGACCCCGCCTCCCGAAAATGGCTGGTGGCAACATATCTCGATCGAGAGGGGTTAAGGTAGGGCCCACAAGGTGCAGACCACTGGAAGAAAGCGGTCGCATAATTTTGAGTAACTTTATTCGTAACTGCAAAACGGCATGGCAACGCACAGCGTCCGACTCACAACACGCGCGTCGTCGGCGGCGACGACGACATTTCGCGAAAAGACAAGGTCTCTAATAACTAAGTATCAGAGTACAGGAACCACAGCTTGGAATCCTGTAAAGAAGTAAAAATACGTGGGTCCATACTTGGAGTAGCACAAACGGTAAAATGACTGCGGGATGGTTAAACACATTTTCACCTAGGTACGGATTTTTTTGTATATATATATAAAAAACTAATTTCCCCCCATCTCACTCGTTCCCCCCGAGCTATGTGAAGTGAGGAGGAGGAACTGGATTCGGGCAGCTGCTGCTGCTGCTGCTGCTGCTGCTGCTCCTGCTCCTCCTCCCCCTCCTCCTCCTCCTCCTCCTCCTCCTCCTCCTCTTCTTCTTCTTCTTCTTCTTCTTCTTCACGTTGGGCTAGGTCCTCCAAACCTGCAAAAATTAAGCTGATAAGAACAGATAAATGGTTGTTTATTGGTAATGCTTACTTTACTAGATACATTGAAATTTTGAGTGCTTGCAATAATATATGATAATCTTATACAGTTAGTCACAATCCAAGTATTGCCATTACACTATCTTAGCCAAAACGCCGAGAAGCGATACGTTTTACAGGTGTTGCTACTCTTTTGAGTAAGTCAGGATCGAGGGTAGAACACAAAGGTGTCCCCAGACCTTAGCGAAAATTTTCGAAACTGCCGGATTGACTTCCTTCGATGGCCGAGCCCCGCATTTTTGCAGATGGTGCTGTTTGTACGAAAGTGATAGGAGACAATATGTAGTCTCTATGCCTCATATAAATAACTGACTTTCGGTGATTGAGTACCGCCTGGCGCCTGCCGCGCAAAGGTGGAAAATAACCGACCCCGCCTCCCGAAAATGGCTGGTGGCAACATATCTCGATCGAGAGGGGTTAAGGTAGGGCCCACAAGGTGCAGACCACTGGAAGAAAGCGGTCGCATAATTTTGAGTAACTTTATTCGTAACTGCAAAACGGCATGGCAACGCACAGCGTCCGACTCACAACACGCGCGTCGTCGGCGGCGACGACGACAATTTCGCGAAAAGACAAGGTCTCTAATAACTAAGTATCAGAGTACAGGAACCACAGCTTGGAATCCTGTAAAGAAGTAAAAATACGTGGGTCCATACTTGGAGTAGCACAAACGGTAAAATGACTGCGGGATGGTTAAACACATTTTCACCTAGGTACGGATTTTTTTGTATATATATATAAAAAACTAATTTCCCCCCATCTCACTCGTTCCCCCCGAGCTATGTGAAGTGAGGAGGAGGAACTGGATTCGGGCAGCTGCTGCTGCTGCTGCTGCTGCTGCTGCTGCTGCTGCTCCTGCTCCTCCTCCCCCTCCTCCTCCTCCTCCTCCTCCTCCTCCTCCTCTTCTTCTTCTTCTTCTTCTTCTTCTTCACGTTGGGCTAGGTCCTCCAAACCTGCAAAAATTAAGCTGATAAGAACAGATTTATTGGTAATGCTTACTTTACTAGATACATTGAAATTTTGAGTGCTTGCAATAATATATGATAATCTTATACAGTTAGTCACAATCCAAGTATTGCCATTACACTTTGATCTTAGCCAAAACGCCGAGAAGCGATACGTTTTACAGGTGTTGCTACTCTTTTTGAGTAAGTCAGGATCGAGGGTAGAACACAAAGGTGTCCCCAGACCTTAGCGAAAATTTTCGAAACTGCCGGATTGACTTCCTTCGATGGCCGAGCCCCGCATTTTTGCAGATGGTGCTGTTTGTACGAAAGTGATAGGAGACAATATGTAGTCTCTATGCCTCATATAAATAACTGACTTTCGGTGATTGAGTACCGCCTGGCGCCTGCCGCGCAAAGGTGGAAAATAACCGACCCCGCCTCCCGAAAATGGCTGGTGGCAACATATCTCGATCGAGAGGGGTTAAGGTAGGGCCCACAAGGTGCAGACCACTGGAAGAAAGCGGTCGCATAATTTTGAGTAACTTTATTCGTAACTGCAAAACGGCATGGCAACGCACAGCGTCCGACTCACAACACGCGCGTCGTCGGCGGCGACGACGACATTTCGCGAAAAGACAAGGTCTCTAATAACTAAGTATCAGAGTACAGGAACCACAGCTTGGAATCCTGTAAAGAAGCAAAAATACCTGGGTCCATATTTGGAGTAGCACAAACGGTAAAATAACTGCGGGATGGTTAAACACGTTTTAACCCAGGTTAAGGAAAAAAAATTTGTATATATATAACTAAATTCCCCCCCCCCCCCCGAGCTATGGGAAGTGCGGATTAGGTACTGGGGGCGGCGAAGGGTTCAGCAATTGGCTACCCTGCAGAAGTTAATACACACGAGACGGAAATAAAACATAGTCGTTAAGCCAGAGAAGGAAATTTCACACAGAAGTCATATCAGCTTAATATTCTGACACTTCCAGATTATTCAACTCATTTCTATGTTTTGATTGAGATTAGGTTGGCCGATCCCGGAGGTACTGCAATGCCGGGCCAACCCGCGACAGAGGTGGAGCAAGCCCCTAGCACTCCGTCATGTTCCAAAAATGAGTTTAATATTCTGGTCCAGCGATGCTGGACGTATCAGATATTAAGCTGATAAGAACAGATAAATGGTTGTTTATTAGTAATGCTTACTTCACTTGATACATTGAAATTTGAGTGCTAGGGGCTGGCAATAATGTATGATAATATTATACAGTAAGTCACAATCCAAGTGTTGCCAAAAGGCCGAGAAGCGATAAGTTTTGCAGGTGTTGCTACTCTTTTTGAGTACTTCAGGATCGAGGGTAGAACGCCAAGGTGTCCCCAGACACTAGCGAAAATTTTCGAAACTGCCGGATTGACTTCCTTCGATGGCCGAGCTACCGCATTTTTGCGGATGGTGCTGTTTGTACGGAAGTGATAGGAGACAATAAGTAGTCTCTATGCTTCATATAAATAACTGACTTTCGGTGATTGAGTACCGCCTGGCGCCAGCCGCGCAAAGGTGGAAAATAACCGACCCCGCCTCCCGAAAGTGGCTGGTGGCCCCGTATCTCGATCGAGAGGGCTTAAGGTAGGGCCCACAAGGTGCAGAACACTGAAAGAAAGCGCTCGCAAAATTTTGAGTAACTTTATTCGTAACTGCAAGACGGCATGGCAAAGCACAGAGTCCGACTCACAACACGCGACGATATTTCGCGAAAAGACAAGGTCTCTAATAACTAAGTATCAGAGTACAGGAACCACAGCTTGGAATCCTGTAAAGAAGTAAAAATACGTGGGTCCATACTTGGAGTAGCACAAACGGTAAAATGACTGCGGGATGGTTAAACACATTTTCACCTAGGTACGGATTTTTTTGTATATATATATAAAAAACTAATTTACCCCCATCTCACTCGTTCCCCCCGAGCTATGTGAAGTGAGGAGGAGGAACTGGATTCGGGCAGCTGCTGCTGCTGCTGCTGCTGCTGCTGCTGCTGCTGCTGCTGCTGCTGCTGCTGCTGCTGCTGCTGCTGCTGCTGCTGCTGCTGCTGCTCCTCCTCCTCCTCCTCCTCCTCCTCCTCCTCCTCCTCCTCCTCTTCTTCTTCTTCTTCTTCTTCTTCTTCACGTTGGGCTAGGTCCTCCAAACCTGCAAAAATTAAGCTGATAAGAACAGATTTATTGGTAATGCTTACTTTACTAGATACATTGAAATTTTGAGTGCTTGCAATAATATATGATAATCTTATACAGTTAGTCACAATCCAAGTATTGCCATTACACTTTGATCTTAGCCAAAACGCCGAGAAGCGATACGTTTTACAGGTGTTGCTACTCTTTTTGAGTAAGTCAGGATCGAGGGTAGAACACAAAGGTGTCCCCAGACCTTAGCGAAAATTTTCGAAACTGCCGGATTGACTTCCTTCGATGGCCGAGCCCCGCATTTTTGCAGATGGTGCTGTTTGTACGAAAGTGATAGGAGACAATATGTAGTCTCTATGCCTCATATAAATAACTGACTTTCGGTGATTGAGTACCGCCTGGCGCCTGCCGCGCAAAGGTGGAAAATAACCGACCCCGCCTCCCGAAAATGGCTGGTGGCAACATATCTCGATCGAGAGGGGTTAAGGTAGGGCCCACAAGGTGCAGACCACTGGAAGAAAGCGGTCGCATAATTTTGAGTAACTTTATTCGTAACTGCAAAACGGCATGGCAACGCACAGCGTCCGACTCACAACACGCGCGTCGTCGGCGGCGACGACGACATTTCGCGAAAAGACAAGGTCTCTAATAACTAAGTATCAGAGTACAGGAACCACAGCTTGGAATCCTGTAAAGAAGTAAAAATACGTGGGTCCATACTTGGAGTAGCACAAACGGTAAAATGACTGCGGGATGGTTAAACACATTTTCACCTAGGTACGGATTTTTTTGTATATATATATAAAAAACTAATTTCCCCCCATCTCACTCGTTCCCCCCGAGCTATGTGAAGTGAGGAGGAGGAACTGGATTCGGGCAGCTGCTGCTGCTGCTGCTGCTGCTGCTGCTCCTGCTCCTCCTCCCCCTCCTCCTCCTCCTCCTCCTCCTCCTCCTCCTCTTCTTCTTCTTCTTCTTCTTCTTCTTCACGTTGGGCTAGGTCCTCCAAACCTGCAAAAATTAAGCTGATAAGAACAGATAAATGGTTGTTTATTGGTAATGCTTACTTTACTAGATACATTGAAATTTTGAGTGCTTGCAATAATATATGATAATCTTATACAGTTAGTCACAATCCAAGTATTGCCATTACACTATCTTAGCCAAAACGCCGAGAAGCGATACGTTTTACAGGTGTTGCTACTCTTTTTGAGTAAGTCAGGATCGAGGGTAGAACACAAAGGTGTCCCCAGACCTTAGCGAAAATTTTCGAAACTGCCGGATTGACTTCCTTCGATGGCCGAGCCCCGCATTTTTGCAGATGGTGCTGTTTGTACGAAAGTGATAGGAGACAATATGTAGTCTCTATGCCTCATATAAATAACTGACTTTCGGTGATTGAGTACCGCCTGGCGCCTGCCGCGCAAAGGTGGAAAATAACCGACCCCGCCTCCCGAAAATGGCTGGTGGCAACATATCTCGATCGAGAGGGGTTAAGGTAGGGCCCACAAGGTGCAGACCACTGGAAGAAAGCGGTCGCATAATTTTGAGTAACTTTATTCGTAACTGCAAAACGGCATGGCAACGCACAGCGTCCGACTCACAACACGCGCGTCGTCGGCGGCGACGACGACATTTCGCGAAAAGACAAGGTCTCTAATAACTAAGTATCAGAGTACAGGAACCACAGCTTGGAATCCTGTAAAGAAGTAAAAATACGTGGGTCCATACTTGGAGTAGCACAAACGGTAAAATGACTGCGGGATGGTTAAACACATTTTCACCTAGGTACGGATTTTTTTGTATATATATATAAAAAACTAATTTCCCCCCATCTCACTCGTTCCCCCCGAGCTATGTGAAGTGAGGAGGAGGAACTGGATTCGGGCAGCTGCTGCTGCTGCTGCTGCTGCTGCTGCTGCTCCTGCTCCTCCTCCCCCTCCTCCTCCTCCTCCTCCTCCTCCTCCTCCTCTTCTTCTTCTTCTTCTTCTTCTTCTTCACGTTGGGCTAGGTCCTCCAAACCTGCAAAAATTAAGCTGATAAGAACAGATTTATTGGTAATGCTTACTTTACTAGATACATTGAAATTTTGAGTGCTTGCAATAATATATGATAATCTTATACAGTTAGTCACAATCCAAGTATTGCCATTACACTATCTTAGCCAAAACGCCGAGAAGCGATACGTTTTACAGGTGTTGCTACTCTTTTGAGTAAGTCAGGATCGAGGGTAGAACACAAAGGTGTCCCCAGACCTTAGCGAAAATTTTCGAAACTGCCGGATTGACTTCCTTCGATGGCCGAGCCCCGCATTTTTGCAGATGGTGCTGTTTGTACGAAAGTGATAGGAGACAATATGTAGTCTCTATGCCTCATATAAATAACTGACTTTCGGTGATTGAGTACCGCCTGGCGCCTGCCGCGCAAAGGTGGAAAATAACCGACCCCGCCTCCCGAAAATGGCTGGTGGCAACATATCTCGATCGAGAGGGGTTAAGGTAGGGCCCACAAGGTGCAGACCACTGGAAGAAAGCGGTCGCATAATTTTGAGTAACTTTATTCGTAACTGCAAAACGGCATGGCAACGCACAGCGTCCGACTCACAACACGCGCGTCGTCGGCGGCGACGACGACATTTCGCGAAAAGACAAGGTCTCTAATAACTAAGTATCAGAGTACAGGAACCACAGCTTGGAATCCTGTAAAGAAGTAAAAATACGTGGGTCCATACTTGGAGTAGCACAAACGGTAAAATGACTGCGGGATGGTTAAACACATTTTCACCTAGGTACGGATTTTTTTGTATATATATATAAAAAACTAATTTCCCCCCATCTCACTCGTTCCCCCCGAGCTATGTGAAGTGAGGAGGAGGAACTGGATTCGGGCAGCTGCTGCTGCTGCTGCTGCTGCTGCTGCTCCTGCTCCTCCTCCCCCTCCTCCTCCTCCTCCTCCTCCTCCTCCTCCTCTTCTTCTTCTTCTTCTTCTTCTTCTTCACGTTGGGCTAGGTCCTCCAAACCTGCAAAAAATTAAGCTGATAAGAACAGATTTATTGGTAATGCTTACTTTACTAGATACATTGAAATTTTGAGTGCTTGCAATAATATATGATAATCTTATACAGTTAGTCACAATCCAAGTATTGCCATTACACTTTGATCTTAGCCAAAACGCCGAGAAGCGATACGTTTTACAGGTGTTGCTACTCTTTTTGAGTAAGTCAGGATCGAGGGTAGAACACAAAGGTGTCCCCAGACCTTAGCGAAAATTTTCGAAACTGCCGGATTGACTTCCTTCGATGGCCGAGCCCCGCATTTTTGCAGATGGTGCTGTTTGTACGAAAGTGATAGGAGACAATATGTAGTCTCTATGCCTCATATAAATAACTGACTTTCGGTGATTGAGTACCGCCTGGCGCCTGCCGCGCAAAGGTGGAAAATAACCGACCCCGCCTCCCGAAAATGGCTGGTGGCAACATATCTCGATCGAGAGGGGTTAAGGTAGGGCCCACAAGGTGCAGACCACTGGAAGAAAGCGGTCGCATAATTTTGAGTAACTTTATTCGTAACTGCAAAACGGCATGGCAACGCACAGCGTCCGACTCACAACACGCGCGTCGTCGGCGGCGACGACGACATTTCGCGAAAAGACAAGGTCTCTAATAACTAAGTATCAGAGTACAGGAACCACAGCTTGGAATCCTGTAAAGAAGTAAAAATACGTGGGTCCATACTTGGAGTAGCACAAACGGTAAAATGACTGCGGGATGGTTAAACACATTTTCACCTA
The DNA here is from genome assembly GCA_031002005.1 of Vandiemenella viatica. Lineage (NCBI taxonomy): Eukaryota > Metazoa > Arthropoda > Insecta > Orthoptera > Morabidae > Vandiemenella > Vandiemenella viatica. Next base: position 12,979 of record JARYHS010005993.1, read on the forward strand.
GGTACGGATTTTTTTGTATATATATATAAAAAACTAATTTCCCCCCATCTCACTCGTTCCCCCCGAGCTATGTGAAGTGAGGAGGAGGAACTGGATTCGGGCAGCTGCTGCTGCTGCTGCTGCTGCTGCTGCTGCTGCTGCTGCTCCTCCCTCCTGCTGCTGCTGCTGCTTCTGCTGCTCTGCTTCTTCTTCTTGTTCTTTATCGACGACTTCACGTTGGGCTAGGTCCTCCAAACCTGCAAAAATTAAGCTGATAAGAATAGATTTATTGGTAATGCTTACTTCACTAGATAAATTGAAATTTTGAGTGCTTGCAATAATATATGATAATCTTATACAGTTAGTCACAATCCAAGTATTGCCATTACACTTTGATCTTAGCCAAAACGCCGAGAAGCGATACGTTTTACAGGTGTTGCTACTCTTTTTGAGTAAGTCAGGATCGAGGGTAGAACACAAAGGTGTCCCCAGACCTTACCGAAAATTTTCGAAACTGCCGGATTGACTTCCGTCGATGGCCGAGCCCCGCATTTTTGCAGATGGTGCTGTTTGTACGAAAGTGATAGGAGACAATATGTAGTCTCTATGCCTCATATAAATAACTGACTTTCGGTGATTGAGTACCGCCTGGCGCCTGCCGCGCAAAGGTGGAAAATAACCGACCCCGCCTCCCGAAAATGGCTGGTGGCCCCATATCTCGATCGAGAGGGGTTAAGGTAGGGCCCACAAGGTGCAGACCACTGGAAGAAAGCGGTCGCATAATTTTGAGTAACTTTATTCGTAACTGCAAAACGGCATGGCAACGCACAGCGTCCGACTCACAACACGCGCGTCGTCGGCGGCGACGACGACATTTCGCGAAAAGACAAGGTCTCTAATAACTAAGTATCAGAGTACAGGAACCACAGCTTGGAATCCTGTAAAGAAGCAAAAATACCTGGGTCCATATTTGGAGTAGCACAAACGGTAAAATAACTGCGGGATGGTTAAACACGTTTTAACCCAGGTTAAGGAAAAAAAATTTGTATATATATAACTAAATTCCCCCCCCCCCGAGCTATGGGAAGTGCGGATTAGGTACTGGGGGCGGCGAAGGGTTCAGCAATTGGCTACCCTGCAGAAGTTAATACACACGAGACGGAAATAAAACATAGTCGTTAAGCCAGAGAAGGAAATTTCACACAGAAGTCATATCAGCTTAATATTCTGACACTTCCAGATTATTCAACTCATTTCTATGTTTTGATTGAGATTAGGTTGGCCGATCCCGGCGGTACTGCAATGCCGGGCCAACCCGCGACAGAGGTGGAGCAAGCCCCTAGCACTCCGTCATGTTCCAAAAATGAGTTTAATATTCTGGTCCAGCGATGCTGGACGTATCAGATATTAAGCTGATAAGAACAGATAAATGGTTGTTTATTAGTAATGCTTACTTCACTTGATACATTGAAATTTGAGTGCTAGGGGCTGGCAATAATGTATGATAATATTATACAGTAAGTCACAATCCAAGTGTTGCCAAAAGGCCGAGAAGCGATAAGTTTTGCAGGTGTTGCTACTCTTTTTGAGTACTTCAGGATCGAGGGTAGAACGCCAAGGTGTCCCCAGACACTAGCGAAAATTTTCGAAACTGCCGGATTGACTTCCTTCGATGGCCGAGCTACCGCATTTTTGCGGATGGTGCTGTTTGTACGGAAGTGATAGGAGACAATAAGTAGTCTCTATGCTTCATATAAATAACTGACTTTCGGTGATTGAGTACCGCCTGGCGCCAGCCGCGCAAAGGTGGAAAATAACCGACCCCGCCTCCCGAAAGTGGCTGGTGGCCCCGTATCTCGATCGAGAGGGCTTAAGGTAGGGCCCACAAGGTGCAGAACACTGAAAGAAAGCGCTCGCAAAATTTTGAGTAACTTTATTCGTAACTGCAAGACGGCATGGCAAAGCACAGCGTCCGACTCACAACACGCGACGATATTTCGCGAAAAGACAAGGTCTCTAATAACTAAGTATCAGAGTACAGGAACCACAGCTTGGAATCCTGTAAAGAAGTAAAAATACGTGGGTCCATACTTGGAGTAGCACAAACGGTAAAATGACTGCGGGATGGTTAAACACGTTTTCACCTAGGTACGGATTTTTTTTTGTATATATATATAAAAAAACTAATTTCCCCCATCTCACTCGTTCCCCCCGAGCTATGTGAAGTGCTAGGAGGAGGAACTGGATTCGGGCAGCTGCTGCTGCTGCTGCTGCTGCTGCTGCTGCTGCTGCTGCTGCTGCTGCTGCTGCTGCTGCTGCTGCTGCTGCTCCTCCTCCTCCTCCTCCTCCTCCTCCTCCTCCTCCTCCTCCTCTTCTTCTTCTTCTTCTTCTTCTTCTTCACGTTGGGCTAGGTCCTCCAAACCTGCAAAAATTAAGCTGATAAGAACAGATTTATTGGTAATGCTTACTTTACTAGATACATTGAAATTTTGAGTGCTTGCAATAATATATGATAATCTTATACAGTTAGTCACAATCCAAGTATTGCCATTACACTTTGATCTTAGCCAAAACGCCGAGAAGCGATACGTTTTACAGGTGTTGCTACTCTTTTTGAGTAAGTCAGGATCGAGGGTAGAACACAAAGGTGTCCCCAGACCTTAGCGAAAATTTTCGAAACTGCCGGATTGACTTCCTTCGATGGCCGAGCCCCGCATTTTTGCAGATGGTGCTGTTTGTACGAAAGTGATAGGAGACAATATGTAGTCTCTATGCCTCATATAAATAACTGACTTTCGGTGATTGAGTACCGCCTGGCGCCTGCCGCGCAAAGGTGGAAAATAACCGACCCCGCCTCCCGAAAATGGCTGGTGGCAACATATCTCGATCGAGAGGGGTTAAGGTAGGGCCCACAAGGTGCAGACCACTGGAAGAAAGCGGTCGCATAATTTTGAGTAACTTTATTCGTAACTGCAAAACGGCATGGCAACGCACAGCGTCCGACTCACAACACGCGCGTCGTCGGCGGCGACGACGACATTTCGCGAAAAGACAAGGTCTCTAATAACTAAGTATCAGAGTACAGGAACCACAGCTTGGAATCCTGTAAAGAAGTAAAAATACGTGGGTCCATACTTGGAGTAGCACAAACGGTAAAATGACTGCGGGATGGTTAAACACATTTTCACCTAGGTACGGATTTTTTTGTATATATATAAAAAACTAATTTCCCCCATCTCACTCGTTCCCCCCGAGCTATGTGAAGTGAGGAGGAGGAACTGGATTCGGGCAGCTGCTGCTGCTGCTGCTGCTGCTGCTGCTGCTGCTGCTGCTGCTCCTGCTCCTCCTCCTCCTCCTCCTCCTCCTCCTCCTCCTCTTCTTCTTCTTCTTCTTCTTCTTCTTCACGTTGGGCTAGGTCCTCCAAACCTGCAAAAATTAAGCTGATAAGAACAGATTTATTGGTAATGCTTACTTTACTAGATACATTGAAATTTTGAGTGCTTGCAATAATATATGATAATCTTATACAGTTAGTCACAATCCAAGTATTGCCATTACACTTTGATCTTAGCCAAAACGCCGAGAAGCGATACGTTTTACAGGTGTTGCTACTCTTTTTGAGTAAGTCAGGATCGAGGGTAGAACACAAAGGTGTCCCCAGACCTTAGCGAAAATTTTCGAAACTGCCGGATTGACTTCCTTCGATGGCCGAGCCCCGCATTTTTGCAGATGGTGCTGTTTGTACGAAAGTGATAGGAGACAATATGTAGTCTCTATGCCTCATATAAATAACTGACTTTCGGTGATTGAGTACCGCCTGGCGCCTGCCGCGCAAAGGTGGAAAATAACCGACCCCGCCTCCCGAAAATGGCTGGTGGCACCATATCTCGATCGAGAGGGGTTAAGGTAGGGCCCACAAGGTGCAGACCACTGGAAGAAAGCGGTCGCATAATTTTGAGTAACTTTATTCGTAACTGCAAAACGGCATGGCAACGCACAGCGTCCGACTCACAACACGCGCGTCGTCGGCGGCGACGACGACATTTCGCGAAAAGACAAGGTCTCTAATAACTAAGTATCAGAGTACAGGAACCACAGCTTGGAATCCTGTAAAGAAGCAAAAATACCTGGGTCCATATTTGGAGTAGCACAAACGGTAAAATAACTGCGGGATGGTTAAACACGTTTTAACCCAGGTTAAGGAAAAAAAATTTGTATATATATAACTAAATTCCCCCCCCCCGAGCTATGGGAAGTGCGGATTAGGTACTGGGGGCGGCGAAGGGTTCAGCAATTGGCTACCCTGCAGAAGTTAATACACACGAGACGGAAATAAAACATAGTCGTTAAGCCAGAGAAGGAAATTTCACACAGAAGTCATATCAGCTTAATATTCTGACACTTCCAGATTATTCAACTCATTTCTATGTTTTGATTGAGATTAGGTTGGCCGATCCCGGCGGTACTGCAATGCCGGGCCAACCCGCGACAGAGGTGGAGCAAGCCCCTAGCACTCCGTCATGTTCCAAAAATGAGTTTAATATTCTGGTCCAGCGATGCTGGACGTATCAGATATTAAGCTGATAAGAACAGATAAATGGTTGTTTATTAGTAATGCTTACTTCACTTGATACATTGAAATTTGAGTGCTAGGGGCTGGCAATAATGTATGATAATATTATACAGTAAGTCACAATCCAAGTGTTGCCAAAAGGCCGAGAAGCGATAAGTTTTGCAGGTGTTGCTACTCTTTTTGAGTACTTCAGGATCGAGGGTAGAACGCCAAGGTGTCCCCAGACACTAGCGAAAATTTTCGAAACTGCCGGATTGACTTCCTTCGATGGCCGAGCTACCGCATTTTTGCGGATGGTGCTGTTTGTACGGAAGTGATAGGAGACAATAAGTAGTCTCTATGCTTCATATAAATAACTGACTTTCGGTGATTGAGTACCGCCTGGCGCCAGCCGCGCAAAGGTGGAAAATAACCGACCCCGCCTCCCGAAAGTGGCTGGTGGCCCCGTATCTCGATCGAGAGGGCTTAAGGTAGGGCCCACAAGGTGCAGAACACTGAAAGAAAGCGCTCGCAAAATTTTGAGTAACTTTATTCGTAACTGCAAGACGGCATGGCAAAGCACAGAGTCCGACTCACAACACGCGACGATATTTCGCGAAAAGACAAGGTCTCTAATAACTAAGTATCAGAGTACAGGAACCACAGCTTGGAATCCTGTAAAGAAGTAAAAATACGTGGGTCCATACTTGGAGTAGCACAAACGGTAAAATGACTGCGGGATGGTTAAACACATTTTCACCTAGGTACGGATTTTTTTGTATATATATATAAAAAACTAATTTCCCCCCATCTCACTCGTTCCCCCCGAGCTATGTGAAGTGAGGAGGAGGAACTGGATTCGGGCAGCTGCTGCTGCTGCTGCTGCTGCTGCTGCTGCTGCTGCTGCTGCTGCTGCTGCTGCTGCTGCTGCTGCTGCTGCTGCTCCTCCTCCTCCTCCTCCTCCTCCTCCTCTACTCCTCCTCCTACCCTCCTCCTCTTCTTCTTCTTCTTCTTCTTCTTCTTCTTCACGTTGGGCTAGGTCCTCCAAACCTGCAAAAATTAAGCTGATAAGAACAGATTTATTGGTAATGCTTACTTTACTAGATACATTGAAATTTTGAGTGCTTGCAATAATATATGATAATCTTATACAGTTAGTCACAATCCAAGTATTGCCATTACACTTTGATCTTAGCCAAAACGCCGAGAAGCGATACGTTTTACAGGTGTTGCTACTCTTTTTGAGTAAGTCAGGATCGAGGGTAGAACACAAAGGTGTCCCCAGACCTTAGCGAAAATTTTCGAAACTGCCGGATTGACTTCCTTCGATGGCCGAGCCCCGCATTTTTGCAGATGGTGCTGTTTGTACGAAAGTGATAGGAGACAATATGTAGTCTCTATGCCTCATATAAATAACTGACTTTCGGTGATTGAGTACCGCCTGGCGCCTGCCGCGCAAAGGTGGAAAATAACCGACCCCGCCTCCCGAAAATGGCTGGTGGCAACATATCTCGATCGAGAGGGGTTAAGGTAGGGCCCACAAGGTGCAGACCACTGGAAGAAAGCGGTCGCATAATTTTGAGTAACTTTATTCGTAACTGCAAAACGGCATGGCAACGCACAGCGTCCGACTCACAACACGCGCGTCGTCGGCGGCGACGACGACATTTCGCGAAAAGACAAGGTCTCTAATAACTAAGTATCAGAGTACAGGAACCACAGCTTGGAATCCTGTAAAGAAGCAAAAATACCTGGGTCCATATTTGGAGTAGCACAAACGGTAAAATAACTGCGGGATGGTTAAACACGTTTTAACCCAGGTTAAGGAAAAAAAATTTGTATATATATAACTAAATTCCCCCCCCCCCCCGAGCTATGGGAAGTGCGGATTAGGTACTGGGGGCGGCGAAGGGTTCAGCAATTGGCTACCCTGCAGAAGTTAATACACACGAGACGGAAATAAAACATAGTCGTTAAGCCAGAGAAGGAAATTTCACACAGAAGTCATATCAGCTTAATATTCTGACACTTCCAGATTATTCAACTCATTTCTATGTTTTGATTGAGATTAGGTTGGCCGATCCCGGAGGTACTGCAATGCCGGGCCAACCCGCGACAGAGGTGGAGCAAGCCCCTAGCACTCCGTCATGTTCCAAAAATGAGTTTAATATTCTGGTCCAGCGATGCTGGACGTATCAGATATTAAGCTGATAAGAACAGATAAATGGTTGTTTATTAGTAATGCTTACTTCACTTGATACATTGAAATTTGAGTGCTAGGGGCTGGCAATAATGTATGATAATATTATACAGTAAGTCACAATCCAAGTGTTGCCAAAAGGCCGAGAAGCGATAAGTTTTGCAGGTGTTGCTACTCTTTTTGAGTACTTCAGGATCGAGGGTAGAACGCCAAGGTGTCCCCAGACACTAGCGAAAATTTTCGAAACTGCCGGATTGACTTCCTTCGATGGCCGAGCTACCGCATTTTTGCGGATGGTGCTGTTTGTACGGAAGTGATAGGAGACAATAAGTAGTCTCTATGCTTCATATAAATAACTGACTTTCGGTGATTGAGTACCGCCTGGCGCCAGCCGCGCAAAGGTGGAAAATAACCGACCCCGCCTCCCGAAAGTGGCTGGTGGCCCCGTATCTCGATCGAGAGGGCTTAAGGTAGGGCCCACAAGGTGCAGAACACTGAAAGAAAGCGCTCGCAAAATTTTGAGTAACTTTATTCGTAACTGCAAGACGGCATGGCAAAGCACAGAGTCCGACTCACAACACGCGACGATATTTCGCGAAAAGACAAGGTCTCTAATAACTAAGTATCAGAGTACAGGAACCACAGCTTGGAATCCTGTAAAGAAGTAAAAATACGTGGGTCCATACTTGGAGTAGCACAAACGGTAAAATGACTGCGGGATGGTTAAACACATTTTCACCTAGGTACGGATTTTTTTGTATATATATATAAAAAACTAATTTCCCCCCATCTCACTCGTTCCCCCCGAGCTATGTGAAGTGAGGAGGAGGAACTGGATTCGGGCAGCTGCTGCTGCTGCTGCTGCTGCTGCTGCTGCTGCTGCTGCTGCTGCTGCTGCTGCTGCTGCTGCTGCTGCTGCTCCTCCTCCTCCTCCTCCTCCTCCTCCTCCTCCTCCTCCTCCTCCTCTTCTTCTTCTTCTTCTTCTTCTTCTTCTTCACGTTGGGCTAGGTCCTCCAAACCTGCAAAAATTAAGCTGATAAGAACAGATTTATTGGTAATGCTTACTTTACTAGATACATTGAAATTTTGAGTGCTTGCAATAATATATGATAATCTTATACAGTTAGTCACAATCCAAGTATTGCCATTACACTATCTTAGCCAAAACGCCGAGAAGCGATACGTTTTACAGGTGTTGCTACTCTTTTTGAGTAAGTCAGGATCGAGGGTAGAACACAAAGGTGTCCCCAGACCTTAGCGAAAATTTTCGAAACTGCCGGATTGACTTCCTTCGATGGCCGAGCCCCGCATTTTTGCAGATGGTGCTGTTTGTACGAAAGTGATAGGAGACAATATGTAGTCTCTATGCCTCATATAAATAACTGACTTTCGGTGATTGAGTACCGCCTGGCGCCTGCCGCGCAAAGGTGGAAAATAACCGACCCCGCCTCCCGAAAATGGCTGGTGGCAACATATCTCGATCGAGAGGGGTTAAGGTAGGGCCCACAAGGTGCAGACCACTGGAAGAAAGCGGTCGCATAATTTTGAGTAACTTTATTCGTAACTGCAAAACGGCATGGCAACGCACAGCGTCCGACTCACAACACGCGCGTCGTCGGCGGCGACGACGACATTTCGCGAAAAGACAAGGTCTCTAATAACTAAGTATCAGAGTACAGGAACCACAGCTTGGAATCCTGTAAAGAAGTAAAAATACCTGGGTCCATATTTGGAGTAGCACAAACGGTAAAATGACTGCGGGATGGTTAAACACATTTTCACCTAGGTACGGATTTTTTTGTATATATATATACAAAAACTAATTTCCCCCATCTCACTCGTTCCCCCCGAGCTATGTGAAGTGAGGAGGAGGAACTGGATTCGGGCAGCTGCTGCTGCTGCTGCTGCTGCTGCTGCTGCTGCTGCTGCTGCTCCTGCTCCTCCTCCCCCTCCTCCTCCTCCTCCTCCTCCTCCTCTTCTTCTTCTTCTTCTTCTTCTTCTTCACGTTGGGCTAGGTCCTCCAAACCTGCAAAAATTAAGCTGATAAGAACAGATTTATTGGTAATGCTTACTTTACTAGATACATTGAAATTTTGAGTGCTTGCAATAATATATGATAATCTTATACAGTTAGTCACAATCCAAGTATTGCCATTACACTTTGATCTTAGCCAAAACGCCGAGAAGCGATACGTTTTACAGGTGTTGCTACTCTTTTTGAGTAAGTCAGGATCGAGGGTAGAACACAAAGGTGTCCCCAGACCTTAGCGAAAATTTTCGAAACTGCCGGATTGACTTCCTTCGATGGCCGAGCCCCGCATTTTTGCAGATGGTGCTGTTTGTACGAAAGTGATAGGAGACAATATGTAGTCTCTATGCCTCATATAAATAACTGACTTTCGGTGATTGAGTACCGCCTGGCGCCTGCCGCGCAAAGGTGGAAAATAACCGACCCCGCCTCCCGAAAATGGCTGGTGGCAACATATCTCGATCGAGAGGGGTTAAGGTAGGGCCCACAAGGTGCAGACCACTGGAAGAAAGCGGTCGCATAATTTTGAGTAACTTTATTCGTAACTGCAAAACGGCATGGCAACGCACAGCGTCCGACTCACAACACGCGCGTCGTCGGCGGCGACGACGACATTTCGCGAAAAGACAAGGTCTCTAATAACTAAGTATCAGAGTACAGGAACCACAGCTTGGAATCCTGTAAAGAAGCAAAAATACCTGGGTCCATATTTGGAGTAGCACAAACGGTAAAATAACTGCGGGATGGTTAAACACGTTTTAACCCAGGTTAAGGAAAAAAAATTTGTATATATATAACTAAATTCCCCCCCCCCCCCGAGCTATGGGAAGTGCGGATTAGGTACTGGGGGCGGCGAAGGGTTCAGCAATTGGCTACCCTGCAGAAGTTAATACACACGAGACGGAAATAAAACATAGTCGTTAAGCCAGAGAAGGAAATTTCACACAGAAGTCATATCAGCTTAATATTCTGACACTTCCAGATTATTCAACTCATTTCTATGTTTTGATTGAGATTAGGTTGGCCGATCCCGGAGGTACTGCAATGCCGGGCCAACCCGCGACAGAGGTGGAGCAAGCCCCTAGCACTCCGTCATGTTCCAAAAATGAGTTTAATATTCTGGTCCAGCGATGCTGGACGTATCAGATATTAAGCTGATAAGAACAGATAAATGGTTGTTTATTAGTAATGCTTACTTCACTTGATACATTGAAATTTGAGTGCTAGGGGCTGGCAATAATGTATGATAATATTATACAGTAAGTCACAATCCAAGTGTTGCCAAAAGGCCGAGAAGCGATAAGTTTTGCAGGTGTTGCTACTCTTTTTGAGTACTTCAGGATCGAGGGTAGAACGCCAAGGTGTCCCCAGACACTAGCGAAAATTTTCGAAACTGCCGGATTGACTTCCTTCGATGGCCGAGCTACCGCATTTTTGCGGATGGTGCTGTTTGTACGGAAGTGATAGGAGACAATAAGTAGTCTCTATGCTTCATATAAATAACTGACTTTCGGTGATTGAGTACCGCCTGGCGCCAGCCGCGCAAAGGTGGAAAATAACCGACCCCGCCTCCCGAAAGTGGCTGGTGGCCCCGTATCTCGATCGAGAGGGCTTAAGGTAGGGCCCACAAGGTGCAGAACACTGAAAGAAAGCGCTCGCAAAATTTTGAGTAACTTTATTCGTAACTGCAAGACGGCATGGCAAAGCACAGAGTCCGACTCACAACACGCGACGATATTTCGCGAAAAGACAAGGTCCTCTAATAACTAAGTATCAGAGTACAGGAACCACAGCTTGGAATCCTGTAAAGAAGTAAAAATACGTGGGTCCATACTTGGAGTAGCACAAACGGTAAAATGACTGCGGGATGTTAAACACATTTTCACCTAGGTACGGATTTTTTTGTATATATATATAAAAAACTAATTACCCCCATCTCACTCCGTTCCCCCCGAGCTATGTGAAGTGAGGAGGAGGAACTGGATTCGGGCAGCTGCTGCTGCTGCTGCTGCTGCTGCTGCTGCTGCTGCTGCTGCTGCTGCTGCTGCTGCTGCTGCTGCTGCTGCTGCTCCTCCTCCTCCTCCTCCTCCTCCTCCTCCTCCTCCCTCCTCTTCTTCTTCTTCTTCTTCTTCTTCTTCTTCACGTTGGGCTAGGTCCTCCAAACCTGCAAAAATTAAGCTGATAAGAACAGATTTATTGGTATGCTTACTTTACTAGATACATTGAAATTTTGAGTGCTTGCAATAATATTATGATAATCTTATACAGTTAGTCACAATCCAAGTATTGCCATTACACTTTGGATCTTAGCCCAAAACGCCGAGAAGCGATACGTTTTACAGGTGTTGCTACTCTTTTTGAGTAAGTCAGGATCGAGGGTAGAACACAAAGGTGTCCCCAGACCTTAGCGAAATTTT
>JARYHS010005994.1:0-24145 GCA_031002005.1 Vandiemenella viatica
AACTGTTAAACATTAATAATTATTGCAGAAGTCAAAAACGGAAATTTAACATGGAATGTGAAAACAAAACACACTTTGATCCCATTAACACTTAAAAGACAACTATCAGTAACCACAACTATTATAACAAAGAAGAGAGCGCGTGAAGTAGCGCTAGCAAAGCGAGCGAACGAGCTGTCTTTCTGGAATTCCAGAGCGGAGCGACCTAGTTCGCGAACTAAAACAGCGCTACCGTTCGCGAACTAAACTGAGCTACCGTTCGCGAACTAAACTGAGCATTCCCGGTCGCGAACTATCACCATTCGCCGCTAGGATTACCAACATTTTTTCGGTTAATGGTAGTTTTTTTTAGAATAACCTATAAAAATATAGTACACTTCAAAAATATAATATTTTACGAAAGAGTAGAAAAGGACAAAGGATATGTTTTTTTACTATTTTATTTTTTAAGCTATATTTTTTTGCACTTCTTGCATCTTTAACAATTTTCTGTCTACAGTAAAATTGTAATATGCTTTATCGCTTTCAGTTGTTAAATTAATGTCGATCAAAAGCTCATTTTTACTAATGAAATACTGCTCTTACTTTTACCTAGATTTCGTGTAATATTGTTATTTCAGAGTAAAGTTCGTTCACTTTGATACTCATTTTTTCTCATAAATTTAGAACCTCTAATATTGTCTCACAGCCATCAAATGAAACCTCGTGTTTTAAATTTAATTTTTGGATTTTCTATAGCCAATTGCTTTCATTAAAATCTAACTATTTACTAAGATACTCCAGACTTTTATCAACGAATACTAGAGCATTATTTTTAATATTATCACTTTCTGTGGAGAATTTGGCTTCTAAAGGCTTTTTCTTGTTTTCTTAACCAAAGAAACAGTATCTTTTACATTTTTCTAGCGCTGATTTTAAAGCTGACATAATATAATACTTATCTCAGTCTGTTGGTTAACAGATTTGTGAAAGTTATGTAAAGAAATGACTTGCGAAATTCAAAAAGATTTTAACTTTTGTGTCTTCATCAGTTTCATTCGTCGCCAAAATATTGTGAATGTGTGTTGGATTATCCTCCCCTACACTAATAAAAAAATAGCTCAATGACTTCCAATTTACTGGAAATTTACGCACTTTCGTTATTGTTACCACTTTCTCATTCAAGGGTCACTGTCATTTTTATATGTCTAATTGTTAGGTATCACATTGGAAGTATTACTGTTACTTTTCTTAATAATATAGGTAATATTGTTTCTGTCATATAGTACTTAACTTGTAGCCAATAGTAGAATTATATTTTGTTCATGATTTCCAAAACTATATTTAAATAAAAAAAGCCGATTACTTATAAACGGGTATTTTAATTCATCAAAATAAACGCATTTATAATATTTTATAAGTAATGTTGTGTTGTTGTTGGGGTTTAAGGGCGCGTCGACGGCGGGGGTCATTAGCGCCTTTTATAAGTAATGTTTCTTCCATGAACTAAAAATAAATCCATTTAAAAAATTAATATTCTACGAATGCATGTAAAGTAAATAGTAAAAACAGCACAGTTATTCAGTTTACCCATTTGTGCAAAGGACAATGAGCACTTTGGTTTATCGGCGGCAACTGATCATGCTAATGTCATTTGAAAGGGCTATTATTAAGCAATAACTTTTGTTAAGAAGGTCATATTAAATTCCATTTAGAAACGACAAAAAATGATTATGTCCTAATAAAACTGACATAACAAACAAAATAGCGCGTGCAGTAGCGGTAGCAAGGCGAGCGAACGATCTGTTTCTCTGAATTCGAGACGCGAACTAACGAACTAAAAGAGCGAACTAGTTCGCGAGGGAGCTGCGAACTAAACTGAGCGCTCTTCTTCGCGAACTATAATGCGCAAGTCTAATTTCCAATAGAAATTAATTAAACGGGTAATTTCACTTTTGTTTGCAACATGACTTCCTGAGAAAGCAATTATTTTGTTCAAAGCTTGTCTCTACTTGTCTCCAAAAAATACTTTTACACAAGAAATTTAGGGATAAAGAATAGATTTACACGAATTTGCCTATTTCATGTGCAATTTTTAATTTTTTTTACCTTAAATGGCTTAGGTTTTCATATTTTTTGTTCAACCGTCGCTTTTTCACTACAGTCGAACGTCTAGAACTGACTCCAAAAACCACTCCGAGGCAGAGCATGATGATCACACCTCCTCAATTGGCTAGTTGACTAAATTTGAAAAATTGGTTAATAGTTTACCTTATTACCTATTTTACTAAAGAAACATTTTTTTAAAAAATCGAACATTTTCATTTTTTAAAAACCAATTTGAATTTATTACGATAACGCCTAAGACTCTAATGGCGTCTTGAATGATGTCACGCCATGCGAAACAAAATAGTACATTCGTGTCTGTGTATGGCAGATGCTAGTTTCCTTTCGTTTTCTTTCATTAAAAATGAATTCCCTGTATTATAAGTATAGTACCCAAGTATAAAAGTACAACTATAAAAGCTCCAAGCAAGTTATTTATATATGTTTCAAACAATGAACAAATACGGAAAAAGTGGCTAAAACGAAAGGATGCTCACAGTTTATCTGAAGATGCAACAATTTACTTTTCTGAAGATCATTTTGATGTAAGTGTTTGCACACAACATATTTCTAAGTCTAAAGCAAAACATGAATTTTACAGCATCACTCTTTCTCAAGTATTGATAAAATAATAATGAATGAGTTTAGGTTAAGTTGTTTTGGTTTTATGAATTAAAATCTTTTTCTAGTGTTAAGTTTAATGTAATAAACACACACTGGCGGGATTTTTTTTTTTTTTTTTTTTAACTTATTGCTTTATCTTGTCGACGGCTAAGGTCATTAGAGGCGGGGTGGGACAGGGGGACAAGGAACGGGAAGGAATTCGGCCATGGCCTTTTTGAAGGAAGCATCCAGGCATTCGCCTGGATTCATTTGGGGAAACCATGGAAAACCCAAATCTGGATGGCCGGACGGCGATTCGAACCGGCGTCCTCTCGAATGCGAGGCCAGAACGTTAACCGTTCACCCTCCACGCTTCGTGGCGGGATTATGATTACCGTGGCGCCACAACTTGATGATAGATTCATGTACAGCTTCACGAACTAAATCGAAAATAAAGAATAAAATTGTTTGATATCTCGCTTGGATCTCGAGATATCTTAACTGAAACATGATGTTAGGCTCATATGCAGCCAGGACCAGAAGGGAAATTGGCAATGATATAGCTTTAAAACTCACCACACCTGTTTTAAGGATATACTTTTCTACGAAAAATATGTACGAAAGCGGAAATAAACGTACCTTAGACGTGATGTAACAGAAAAGTTGCGATACGGCACAGAATTAATGGTACCGAAACAATTATATTCTATGACATCGTTCACGCCAAATATAGTATCGAAGTGAAGAACAAAATCCTTTTCATATCGCTCTGTCACTCCCAAGAGGAACTTTAATAGGTGGGTAAAACCTCTTTGTGATGTGAGCAGTAGACCAATTAATAACACTCGTACTATACAATATTCACATTTATTTACAACTAGCTGTCCCGACAGACTTCTTTCTGTTAAAAGTTATTGTCCTATCGTAGTCCAATAGAAAAAATAAATAATAAAACGTATTTTAGAGAGATCACTTCATTTATTGATTTAATGTCTCAATAATAAATAACGATTGCTTACAAAAATAAGTTTATCTATTCGTACACTGCAAAAACGGTTAGTAATAATGTGATGATATTTTTATTGTAATGTTTTATGGTACACGATATTTTTTGTATGGTTACCTGGCGCGTAAACAAATAAAGCTGACGGTTTTCCAACGCGGGGAGCAGGCAACATACAACTGTCCATGAGAGAAGCACGGGTTTTCAAAATTAATGCCGCAAACACTAAGCGACTGACCCTGAGATTTCTTTATGGTCATAGCGAAAGCAAGCCGCACTGAAAATTGCAATCGTTTAAATTCAAATGGTACGTCAGTTGGTACCATGGGGATGCGCGGTATCAACACATCTTCTCCCTTATATTTTCCCTTTGGAATGGTTGTTTCGATCACATTGTTCAGTAATTTTTTCACTGCTAGCCGTGTGCCATTACAAAGACGCGGTTGGTTGATATTTCGCATCATTATGACCACCGATCCTACTTTTAACTTGAAATTATGAGGCAAGCAATCCTGGCAAATCAGTGAGTTCAAAAAATTTGGTCTTGGTTAGTTGCGCAATCAACTGATTTGTATGTCCTTAATTCACCGTCAATTCATTTTGAAATTTATTTCATTTTTATCCGTGATTTTGTCTCTCTAATATAGCTAGTTCCTTCAACCAAAAAATTGACAGGAAATGTAATGCAGGCAATCAAAAACGTCCACAGGGATTTTTTCATTACCAGTGCCAATGAGTTGTTTTGACAACATTTCTTCAGATCGATCATTTTGCAATTCCAAAGATAATCAGAAAGCACCTTTGCTTTTGTTTTGATTGACTGGCAGTATTATTATTTTCGTTGATGATACGCAAACCCTTTTTTTCCTTGGAACTTTATTTTGGGCAGGCATAGACTAATATCCATACAGTCTTACAACTTGAACAGAGATAATTCAAACGCGCATTTGTTTTGTTTTGATTCACTGGTTTGTATGGGAAAAGAAATGTGTTGATTTATACTATTTTCTTCACAATGTGGATTAGACGAATTTTGAGATTCATTTTTATTTATCTAGATTTTAAGAGTAGAAGTAAGAATTCTAATGCATATCGCTTCTTAACTGAAATATCAGGAATCGATTTTGCTTTTTAGATATTCTTAGTATTGCATCCTTCTAAACTGATGCATTCTATTTTCATAGTCGAAACTTTCGTGATAGGCGGCATGGGTCTAAATGTAAACACACTGAACAAATAAACACACAATAGGCCCGTTACACGCACAGTTTTTCCGACGGTTTTGGAGCGTGCGCTCCAGGCGCGCGCATCAATCCTTTACGTGTAAATGCTCGGTGGTCAGAGAGGCCTGGAGCGCGCTCCGAATGCGCACATCTGGCGCGCAGGTCTAACGGGGCCTTGTGTTTACACGTGCATTGTCGGTCTGCAGTCTTGATGCGTCAGTACAAGTTCCTTGTTGGTTCGAATTTCTGGGTGACTTTATTTAACTTTACCCTGCTTTAACAGAAAAAAATCTAAATCTTGAAAAATGTGGTCAAGAGATAATTTGGAAGGATTTATAGAACTTTATAAGAATTTTGTATGTTTGTGGAAGGTTAAATCAAATGACTACAAAAATAAAAATTTAAAAAATCGTAATATGATTAGTTAGTAGAATTCAGCAGGGTAAATGTATGTGAAAGTGAAAACAAACATTTCGCACTGAAAAGATTCAAGAAACTCGGCGGTAATTCGAAAAGAACTGAGAATAAATTTTTGTGGGTATATTTTTTTCTTAATTTCAACCATTCTCAGCATCAACGTTTACGATTTTTGTTCTTCTTAATATACAGTGCTAGAATCAACGCCAAAAATGCTTATCTTTATTACTTATTGTGGCGTCACGTCCCAAAAAGGAGAAAACCGAAACTACAGGTAAGTTTGACATATTTGTTTAATCTTTTGTTTGAGCGTTTGCGCTATTGTTTGAGGAAAACGTGAAGTTTTACCAACAAATTTGTTCGTTTAGCCTACAGGCCCCTTTCGACCTATTAATGTAAATATGGGCAGCATTGGCCATTCTGTTCAATTTAGCCATCAGTACTGTCGTATCCGGAATCCTCAAGATTTATGTCAGTTCTCACGTTGAGTGATGTAGTAAGTAGTTGCATCATACAACATATACTTTTTAACTTAATATACCAGCTCTCAGCGATATCTGTACCAAGAATAAATAAATAAAAGAACTTTTGAGTTGGTTTCTAACGCCACTTGTCTCCGTCAAAGTTAAGCTATAGGAGATAGGGCTATTCATATTTTTTTTAAAATATCGGGTTTTCGATATATCGATATATATACAGTATCAATATAGGATGCGGATATATCGAAGAAAAAGAATCGATGTACCGATACATCAACCCCAATGTCATATCAGCTCCTGCTATAATTTGCACAAACAAATCTAATTGCTCTTCTTTGCAAACCCTGCAACTCCTGTATTTGATACCAATGGTATGACTAAATTTTGTATTTTTTTAGTCTTCTTCTTATCGGAATTCGTATTTCTTTATAGCCTTGATCACAGTCGCCAGGGATACATGTCCCATCTAAACTAGTTCAGAACTTTAATCTTCAAACTTATTACCTTAATTTCTTCTGTTCGAATAACAACAAACTTTCGTATGGCTTCATGCAATTTATTAAAGTAGCATTTAATAGATATGTATCCGAAGATATAAGGTCCTTTGCTCGCAGTAATGGTTTATCATCAACTTAAACACACACACCTACTATCTCGCTCGCTCTCTGTCTGTTATTCGGTTGTTTCCATGACTGCTGATTTCTCCCAGAGCAATCTTAAACCTTTTGTAATTTCTCCATGAAACTCGTCATGTTATACAAAGTTTTGTAACCAATTTCCCTAACTTCTCTGGTACACTCTCTCATCACCCTCTCCAGTAAACCTTGTCCTACCACATGCCCAAAGTGCTCTGCCCAGTTGAGTTTGTTATCAAACGTTATGCCAAGGTATTTACACTTCAAGCCTTCAACAAGTAATTCTGACCACATCCTATAAACATAATTAAACTTTTTTTCTCTCTGTTTACCAATAAGCTGTGTCTTTTTGGCATTTATCTTTATTCTATGCTCACCTACCCATTTAGTAGGCCTATTCTATGCAGGTAAACCCTGCTGCTGTTCAGTCTTCAGCTGTTTTGATCCTATTGTATGCCATTATATCATCTGCAAAAAACCGAAATCCTGGCCATAACCCATCAACATAATCATCCATTAGAATAATGAACAGCAACTGTCCCAATACACTTCCCATTGGCATTCCTATATTTATTTCCACCTCTTTTGATAATGTATATTCTACTCTAACACTTTGATTTCTGGCTTTTAAGAATTCCTCTACCCAGCAAATAACTTTTTCATCCAATCCAATAGATTTCATTATATTTAAAACCATTTTATGGCGCACTCTGTCAAATGCCTTAGAAAGATCTAGTGCCACACTATAACTTGGCCTCCCTTGTCCAATTCATCTGGAGTATCTTGCATATAACCCACCAGGGGCAGATCCAGGATTTTGGTTTGGGAGGGGCATGGTTTCAGTGGATTTTGGTTTTTAAGGGGGTGGGGGACTTGAGTGGGGCAAAGGGTAGTCTTTATAGTCTCCTCGGTCCTCGGTCCTCGGATCAGTAGAACTAAAAAAAAAAGTCTCCAAAATTACAATGTTGGGGATGGACATAGCGGGGGGGGGGCATGAAATCCCTAGCCCCTCGCCCCCCCCCCTGGATCAACTCCTGTAACCCATCATCTGAGATTTACATGAATATCCTTGCCTAAAGCAGTGTTGTCAAGCTGCAAACCAGTTTTTTTTCCTCAGACATTTCTGATATAGTTGCGTATAACTCTCTCCATCATTTTACTTACCACTGATATCAAATTAAATGGCCTGTAATATTCAATACTATTTGTAACCCCTCCTTTGTGAACCAGTAGTTCTATTGCTCCATTCCAATCCTTGGTAAGCAGCAAGATTCCAGACTTTTTTAAATAAAATTTCAATGTAAGGTATAATATTTTATCTCACAATCTTTAAAAAATTTGTATAAATATTATCTACATCACCCCTTTTACGTTTTTTTTAGCTCTCTGTGTTCCTTCCTAATTTCCTGAGAATCTATTTCAAACTTTGTAGTTTCCTCCAGTGGCGGATCCAGGATTTTGGTTTGGCGGGGGTGGGGGGCTTGACTCCTCGGATAATGTCAGCTGAAATAGGAGGGGAAGGGGGGGGGGGGTTGAAGACAGAAATCTCATGTCAAAATTTTATTTCAGATTGTGCCCTTAAAAGAACAATAGAAGTTAACAGAATAGATCTCCAAAATTACGATGTCGTGGGTGGACCTAGTTCTTTTTGGGGAGGGGGGTTGGCTTGAGAGCCTTAGCCCCCCTCCTCCCCTGTATCTGCTAGTGGTTTCCTCATTTATACTTTTAGGGAGACTATTATCTGATTCCTTCCCTTCCATGATAGAATGATAGACCCAAGTGGTCTTACTAAACCATTCACACAATATCTCTGCCATTTTAAAATCTTCAGTGACTATATCTCCATTCTTATCCACAATAATCTGAATATCTTCCCATCTCTTCGGTTTTCTAATATAGTGATAGAAATTTCTAGATGCATCGTTCAGTGGTCCTCCTGCACCAATGATATTCTTTATAAACTCTCCCTCTTTGCTCTTATTAATTGTTTGTATATTTAGTTGTTTTAAGTGTTCCCTACTGCCTTCCTCTTTCTTAATTCTGTTGTGTTCCCGACTCACCTCCCTATTGTAGTATGTAGGTTCTGTACTTTCTTTGTTTTCTGATTTGGAATAAACATTTCCTCGCCCTTTTTTATTATCTCCTTAAACTCTTCCCATTTCGCCTCCATTGTATGTGTGTCATCCTTCCATTTCCTGGACCTTTGTCTGAAATATCTCTTGAATTCTAAAGTCTGTGCATTTTTATAACTATTATTCAGTCTTCTATTTTGGCCACTGGTACACTGAATCCCTGAATCCCCTAACATCCTTCAGTACTGCACTGTGATCGCTTATTCTTTCAGTTCCTTGACACCCTACAACATTTTCATCAGGCTATATTAGAAAGATATCCAACATGTTTTGTCCCCTCGTATTTTGCTCTACCACTTGTGTAAAACCTCCTTCCCTTACAAAGGTATTTGAAAAATCACTGAAAAATAAAGCCACGTACGCACTTACCCCATTTTATTGCGAGGCAAGTGGTAACGTTGGTTCTTCCTCCATTTATTTGCTCTGAAAATTGGAATTACTTAAAAATTAAAAAAAATGTTCTTAAGGAGATGATTCTGCTGATTAACTTTTAAAGAATCCTTCAAAAACCTGTTTTTTTTTTGGATTAGTTAAAAATGAACTTAGTAAATTTTGGTTCGCACTTACCTTGACGCACCTTAAAGGAAAATTTTACTAATTTTAGACTTTTCTTATAATTTAGGAAAAATCTGTTTCAAATTTGAGCTTTCTACAATTATGGGAAGTCATATAGAGTTTTGATGATCGTCGGACAATGAATGAGAAAATTAGTGAAATTTACATACAAATTACTTACAAAATAAGAACATGAACGAAATAAAATTTAATGTGTTTCCTAATTTTACTGATATCTTTGTACACTACAAATTTTAAGCATTTATGTACAAAAATTCCATTAATTGCTAGGAGAAAAGGATTGGCACTGCCGCCGTTCACTAGACATTCCGAAAGCCCTGCCATGCACCCACATACGTCGTCGAGAAATTACCTACATAGTTTTTTTTTTTTTTTTTTTTTTTTTTAAAAAAAAAGTATACTTATCAGTCAAAACAAATGACAAATTAATTGGAAAAAATAGGTAACTGTGTTTTTAGGAATTATTAATATAAAATAAAGTCATGTTTACCAATATTTGTCAGCAGTTGTTTCTATAAATATGCGTTAACTTATGGGTTCTGCTGGTAGGCTACTGCGATTATTAGGCAGTGGTAGATTAATTTTTTAATTAATTTAATTTAATTGCAATGGGATTAATTGTTGATGTAACTTGTTCAGATTTTACAGATGTGGTAGTAGATATCAAACAATTTAAAGCAATTTCTAACACCATAGGAATAAAATGTCTTTTATCTTTCCAGAATTTTGGGTCATCTGATGATCTTGAAATATTCATCTGATCTAAATATTGTTTTAATTCAGCAAGCATTGTTCCAAAACTCGTGCCAGAGTCTTGACGAAACATATTTTGAAAGAGTATGATCTCATTTTTATGCCAAAGAAATGGCGTTGTTTATTCTGATATTCATGGTAAAGCTCCTACATTAAATGAAATATTATCAATTCTTTTATGCTCGAAAGTAATGTCTTTCTATAGTTTTGATGTTGCATTGGAAACTGCTAATGCTGAACCAAAATGGAATTTTTTGAAGCGGAGATTCAAGGTGGTTGTTTTGACGTTAACAAATTGTGTTCTAAAGGCACCAAACGATCATTAATAGTTTAGCAACAAAGCGCTTTCTATAGGCAACCTAAACACGGTAGATGGTTTGCTATTTTCATTTTCTTCTTCTCTTAATAAATTCGTTAGTGGTATTAGATACCACAATGACCACTTGACATCCTCTACGAGGAAAACGGAAAAAGATAATTTATTTTAAAAAATGTCGACTCCGGTATACAGATGTCAACATCGATATATCGTTATAAAAAAAAAGGTATCACTCATGAATATCGAAATTTTCAACAAAAAAAAGAATATTGTTATTTCGATATATTATCAGCAGGAGATAAGAAAGGCTGCTTTAAGTTTCCTCCCCCTCTCTCCCCCTCCTCGATTGTGGCAACGGTGCAATAGGCTTGTTTCTACTAAGAGTAAAGCGGATGGATTGCAGGTTTTAATGTTTAATATCGCTAAGGAGATAACATAAAACAAAAATTATATGATGAAATATAAAAATTATTATTATTATTAGAAAATAAATTTGGCAAAATTGCGCATTCATTCACCTGACCGCGAACGCCAATCAGAAAGCATTACGTCACGCAATACGAAACTTCATAGTCGTTATGACATTTTTGTAGAACAGTTTAGGTTAATTAATAAATTTTTCGTTGTAGCAATTTTTGTCAAGTTAATACGATTGTTCTCAATCATATGTTGAAAGATAAATGTAATTCGCTATGGAATCAGGATTTAGCAACGCAAACAGTAGTAATTTGTCCACAATTGACGCCGTGACATTCCGCAATATTAAAACTTCGATGAATGTATAGACAAGTTGTAGCAGCTCACGGATTTTTAAGAATTCATAAAAGTACTACAGCTAGTTAGGTCAGTTGCGACACGAAAAGTAAACAGTTGAAGACAAGGAATGTGTATACTCAGAAGGCGACGACCTGCAGAGTGGGTCATCCGAGTCAGCAGCAGTGGACTAGGGCCGACATCATTCGGCTAGGGATGTCCACTTCGACGGGTTTAGTAGTTGGATAGTAAGTATCCCAACCAGGTACAAGGGAGTGGGGAAGTAATGATCAAAACTGGAGTGCACAGAGCGAAGAGGGTCTGTCTGGTAGGGTACCACTGCAAGTCTTCGAGGCAAGCTGGTGGCGGTCGCATAAGCAGCAGAAAATATAAGCAATCTACGCAAAAGCAGCCGCCAACACCAACAGTAATGCAGATCGAAATGAGCCAACAATGGCAAAGTTATACATGGGAATGATCCAGCATCGGCCAAGTTTATTTTTTATTTTTTTATTTTTATTTTTTTTATGGCATTTGGCAGCTGAGGCCATACAGCCAGCTCATTGTGTTATATTAAAGCTTCCAGTGAATCAGTTAAATGCAATGTTTATATAGTCTTCAAAGTGCGGACGCCACAGGACGGACAGGACACACACACAGCCACACAACACTTAACATCCATGCCCGCGGCCGGATTCGACCTTTTTGGTCCAGGCCGCATTTCAACCCAATCTCAGTATATCCCGAAAACTAAGCAAGATATCGAAAAAATTTATTATTTATTTTCGATTTGTCTCGTCGTGTTACATAAGAATCGATCATTAAATTTGACTTTTGCAAAATGTTTCTTCTCCATTTCAACTCAAGACACCTCACTTTTGATACAGTATATCTCGAGAACTAGGTGAGATATCGAAAATGTTTATTCTTTATTTTTCATTTGTCGCGTGATTTTAAATAAGAATCCATCATCAAATTTGACTTTGACCAATTATTTTCTTCTGAATTTCAACCAAAACCATTTCACATTTGAGACAAAATGTCTGGAAAACTAAGCAGGATATCAAAAAAAAATTATTCATTTTTTATTTGTCTCATCGAGTTACATAATAATCCATCACCAGATTGCGGCGTCACGTTTATCCTAGAGTCCCCTTGAGGTTTTTGTACATATTCCCCGTGTCTGTATGGAAGCGGCCATGCCCCCCCACTCCTCCTCCGCCCTGCTTCAATTCAATGTGTGGTGAAGGTCTCTTGAGTCGTCTACTTTTATTTCCTTCCTCCATGGCATAGATTAATACCCATAGAGCCTAATCAACTTGAAGGCGTACCAAAGATAATCCTAACGCGCCTTTGTTTTGTTTTGATTGAGGAAAAAGAAAGTGTTTTTTTTTTTTTTTACTATTTTCCTTTCAATTTTTACGTTTTTCCCTCCATAAGAACCTTTCTTGAGTTTCAACGAAAATATATATAAAAAAGAATTAGCCGAATTAGTAGAGCCGTTCTCGAGTTTTGCGTTTAGCAACACATTTGGCGATTCATTTTTATTATATTTACAATAATACATAACAGCCCTATAATAAATCCTTGGTTTCCCTAATACTCTTGTTACAGCCAGGTCAGTTACCCTTGCGACTAATGTCAGAACTTGCATTCCCTTGAGCTTCTATAGTTTTCCCCATACTAACTTGGCCAATGCTGGTTCATTCCCGTGTATAACTTTGTCAATGTTGGATCATTTCGATCTGCATTACTGTTGGTGTTGGCGGCTGCTTTTTGCGTAGATTGCTTATATTTTCTGCTCCTTCTGCGACCGCCACCAGCTCGCCTCGAAGACTTTCAGTGGTACCCTACCAGACAGACCCTCTTCGCTCTGTGCACTCCAGTTTTGATCATTACTTCCCCACTCCCTTGTACCTGGTTGGGATACTTACTTTCCAACTACTAAACCCGTCGAAGTGGACATCCCTAGCCGAATGATGTCATCCCTAGTCCACTGCTGCTGACTCGAATGACCCACTCTGCAGGTTGTCGCCTTCTGAGTATACACATTCCTTGTCTTCAACTGTTTACCTTTCGTGTCGCAACTGACCTAACTAGCTGTAGTACTTTTATGAATTCTAAAAAAACCGTGGGCCCCTACAACTTGTCTATACATTCATCGAAGTTTTAATATTGCGGAATGTCACGGCGTCAACTATGGACAAATTACTACTGTTTGCGTTGCTAAATCCTGATTCCATAGCGAATTACATTTATCTTTCAACATATAATTGAGAACAATCGTATTAACTTGACAAAAATTGCTACAACGAAAAATTTATTAATTAACCTAAACTGTTCTACAAAAATGTCATAACGACTATGAAGTTTCGTATTGCGTGACGTAATGCTTTCTGATTGGCGTTCGCGGTCAGGTGAATGAATGCGCAATTTTGCCAAATTTATTTTCTAATAATAATAATAATTTTTATATTTCATCATATAATTTTTGTTTTATGTTATCTCCTTAGCGATATTAAACATTAAAAACTGCAATCCATCCGCTTTACTCTTAGTAGAAACAAGCCTATTGCACCGTTGCCACAATCGAGGAGGGGGAGAGAGGGGGAGGAAACTTAAAAGCAGCCTTTCTTATCTCCTGCTGATAATATATCGAAATAACAATATTTTTTTTTTGAAAATTTCGATATTCATGAGTGATACCTTTTTTTTATAACGATATATCGATGTTGACATCTGTATACCGGAGTCGACATTTTTTAAAATAAATTATCTTTTTCCGTTTTCCTCGTAGAGGATGTCAAGTGGTCATTGTGGTATCTAATACCACTAACGAATTTATTAAGAGAAGAAGAAAATGAAAATAGCAAACCATCTACCGTGTTTAGGTTGCCTATAGAAAGCGCTTTGTTGCTAAACTATTAATGATCGTTTGGTGCCTTTAGAACACAATTTGTTAACGTCAAAACAACCACCTTGAATCTCCGCTTCAAAAAATTCCATTTTGGTTCAGCATTAGCAGTTTCCAATGCAACATCAAAACTATAGAAAGACATTACTTTCGAGCATAAAAGAATTGATAATATTTCATTTAATGTAGGAGCTTTACCATGAATATCAGAATAAACAACGCCATTTCTTTGGCATAAAAATGAGATCATACTCTTTCAAAATATGTTTCGTCAAGACTCTGGCACGAGTTTTGGAACAATGCTTGCTGAATTAAAACAATATTTAGATCAGATGAATATTTCAAGATCATCAGATGACCCAAAATTCTGGAAAGATAAAAGACATTTTATTCCTATGGTGTTAGAAATTGCTTTAAATTGTTTGATATCTACTACCACATCTGTAAAATCTGAACAAGTTACATCAACAATTAATCCCATTGCAATTAAATTAAATTAATTAAAAAATTAATCTACCACTGCCTAATAATCGCAGTAGCCTACCAGCAGAACCCATAAGTTAACGCATATTTATAGAAACAACTGCTGACAAATATTGGTAAACATGACTTTATTTTATATTAATAATTCCTAAAAACACAGTTACCTATTTTTTCCAATTAATTTGTCATTTGTTTTGACTGATAAGTATACTTTTTTTTAAAAAAAAAAAAAAAAAAAAAAAAAAAACTATGTAGGTAATTTCTCGACGACGTATGTGGGTGCATGGCAGGGCTTTCGGAATGTCTAGTGAACGGCGGCAGTGCCAATCCTTTTCTCCTAGCAATTAATGGAATTTTTGTACATAAATGCTTAAAATTTGTAGTGTACAAAGATATCAGTAAAATTAGGAAACACATTAAATTTTATTTCGTTCATGTTCTTATTTTGTAAGTAATTTGTATGTAAATTTCACTAATTTTCTCATTCATTGTCCGACGATCATCAAAACTCTATATGACTTCCCATAATTGTAGAAAGCTCAAATTTGAAACAGATTTTTCCTAAATTATAAGAAAAGTCTAAAATTAGTAAAATTTTCCTTTAAGGTGCGTCAAGGTAAGTGCGAACCAAAATTTACTAAGTTCATTTTTAACTAATCCAAAAAAAAACAGGTTTTTGAAGGATTCTTTAAAAGTTAATCAGCAGAATCATCTCCTTAAGAACATTTTTTTTAATTTTTAAGTAATTCCAATTTTCAGAGCAAATTAATGGAGGAAGAACCAACGTTACCACTTGCCTCGCAATAAAATGGGGTAAGTGCGTACGTGGCTTTATTTTTCAGTGATTTTTCAAATACCTTTGTAAGGGAAGGAGGTTTTACACAAGTGGTAGAGCAAAATACGAGGGGACAAAACATGTTGGATATCTTTCTAATATAGCCTGATGAAAATGTTGTAGGGTGTCAAGGAACTGAAAGAATAAGCGATCACAGTGCAGTACTGAAGGATGTTAGGGGATTCAGGGATTCAGTGTACCAGTGGCCAAAATAGAAGACTGAATAATAGTTATAAAAATGCACAGACTTTAGAATTCAAGAGATATTTCAGACAAAGGTCCAGGAAATGGAAGGATGACACACATACAATGGAGGCGAAATGGGAAGAGTTTAAGGAGATAATAAAAAAGGGCGAGGAAATGTTTATTCCAAATCAGAAAACAAAGAAAGTACAGAACCTACATACTACAATAGGGAGGTGAGTCGGGAACACAACAGAATTAAGAAAGAGGAAGGCAGTAGGGAACACTTAAAACAACTAAATATACAAACAATTAATAAGAGCAAAGAGGGAGAGTTTATAAAGAATATCATTGGTGCAGGAGGACCACTGAACGATGCATCTAGAAATTTCTATCACTATATTAGAAAACCGAAGAGATGGGAAGATATTCAGATTATTGTGGATAAGAATGGAGATATAGTCACTGAAGATTTTAAAATGGCAGAGATATTGTGTGAATGGTTTAGTAAGACCACTTGGGTCTATCATTCTATCATGGAAGGGAAGGAATCAGATAATAGTCTCCCTAAAAGTATAAATGAGGAAACCACTAGCAGATACAGGGGAGGAGGGGGGCTAAGGCTCTCAAGCCAACCCCCCTCCCCAAAAAGAACTAGGTCCACCCACGACATCGTAATTTTGGAGATCTATTCTGTTAACTTCTATTGTTCTTTTAAGGGCACAATCTGAAATAAAATTTTGACATGAGATTTCTGTCTTCAACCCCCCCCCCCCTTCCCCTCCTATTTCAGCTGACATTATCCGAGGAGTCAAGCCCCCCACCCCCGCCAAACCAAAATCCTGGATCCGCCACTGGAGGAAACTACAAAGTTTGAAATAGATTCTCAGGAAATTAGGAAGGAAGACAGAGAGCTAAAAAAACGTAAAAGGGGTGATGTAGATAATATTTATACAAATTTATTAAAGATTGTGAGATAAAATATTATACCTTACATTGAAATTTTATTTAAAAAAGTCTGGAATCTTGCTGCTTACCAAGGATTGGAATGGAGCGATAGAACTACTGGTTCACAAAGGAGGGGTTACAAATAGTATTGAATATTACAGGCCATTTAATTTGATATCAGTGGTAAGTAAAATGATGGAGAGAGTTATACGCAACTATATCAGAAATGTCTGAGGAAAAAATCTGGTTTGCAGCTTGACAACACTGCTTTAGGGAAGGATATTCATGTAAATCTCAGATGATGGGTTACAGGAGTTGATCCAGGGGGGGGGGGGGGCGAGGGGCTAGGGATTTCATGCCCCCCCCCCCGCTATGTCCATCCCCAACATTGTAATTTTGGAGACTTTTTTTTTAGTTCTACTGATCCGAGGACCGAGGACCGAGGAGACTATAAAGACTACCCTTTGCCCCACTCAAGTCCCCCCACCCCCTTAAAAACCAAAATCCACTGAAACCATGCCCCTCCCAAACCAAAATCCTGGATCTGCCCCTGGTGGGTTATATGCAAGATACTCCAGATGAATTGGACAAGGGAGGCCAAGTTATAGTGTGGCACTAGATCTTTCTAAGGCATTTGACAGAGTGCGCCATAAAATGGTTTTAAATATAATGAAATCTATTGGATTGGATGAAAAAGTTATTTGCTGGGTAGAGGAATTCTTAAAAGCCAGAAATCAAAGTGTTAGAGTAGAATATACATTATCAAAAGAGGTGGAAATAAATATAGGAATGCCAATGGGAAGTGTATTGGGACAGTTGCTGTTCATTATTCTAATGGATGATTATGTTGATGGGTTATGGCCAGGATTTCGGTTTTTTGCAGATGATATAATGGCATACAATAGGATCAAAACAGCTGAAGACTGAACAGCAGCAGGGTTTACCTGCATAGAATAGGCCTACTAAATGGGTAAGTGAGCATAGAATAAAGATAAATGCCAAAAAGACACAGCTTATTGGTAAACAGAGAGAAAAAAAGTTTAATTATGTTATAGGATGTGGTCAGAATTACTTGTTGAAGGCTTGAAGTGTAAATACCTTGGCATAACGTTTGATAACAAACTCAACTGGGCAGAGCACTTTGGGCATGTGGTAGGACAAGGTTTACTGGAGAGGGTGATGAGAGAGTGTACCAGAGAAGTTAGGGAAATTGGTTACAAAACTTTGTATAACATGACGAGTTTCATGGAGAAATTACAAAAGGTTTAAGATTGCTCTGGGAGAAATCAGCAGTCATGGAAACAACCGAATAACAGACAGAGAGCGAGCGAGATAGTAGGTGTGTGTGTTTAAGTTGATGATAAACCATTACTGCGAGCAAAGGACCTTATATCTTCGGATACATATCTATTAAATGCTACTTTAATAAATTGCATGAAGCCATACGAAAGTTTGTTGTTATTCGAACAGAAGAAATTAAGGTAATAAGCTTGAAGATTAAAGTTCTGAACTAGTTTAGATGGGACATGTATCCCTGGCGACTGTGATCAAGGCTATAAAGAAATACGAATTCCGATAAGAAGAAGACTAAAAAAATACAAAATTTAGTCATACCATTGGTATCAAATACAGGAGTTGCAGGGTTTGCAAAGAAGAGCAATTAGATTTGTTTGTGCAAATTATAGCAGGAGCTGATATGACATTGGGGTTGATGTATCGGTACATCGATTCTTTTTCTTCGATATATCCGCATCCTATATTGATACTGTATATATATCGATATATCGAAAACCCGATATTTAAAAAAAAATATGAATAGCCCTATCTCCTATAGCTTAACTTTGACGGAGACAAGTGGCGTTAGAAACCAACTCAAAGTTCTTTTTATTTATTTATTCTTGGTACAGATATCGCTGAGAGCTGGTATATTAAGTTAAAAAGTATATGTTGTATGATGCAACTACTTACTACATCACTCAACGTGAGAACTGACATAAATCTTGAGGATTCCGGATACGACAGTACTGATGGCTAAATTGAACAGAATGGCCAATGCTGCCCATATTTACATTAATAGGTCGAAAGGGGCCTGTAGGCTAAACGAACAAATTTGTTGGTAAAACTTCACGTTTTCCTCAAACAATAGCGCAAACGCTCAAACAAAAGATTAAACAAATATGTCAAACTTACCTGTAGTTTCGGTTTTCTCCTTTTTGGGACGTGACGCCACAATAAGTAATAAAGATAAGCATTTTTGGCGTTGATTCTAGCACTGTATATTAAGAAGAACAAAAATCGTAAACGTTGATGCTGAGAATGGTTGAAATTAAGAAAAAAATATACCCACAAAAATTTATTACGAGAAATATTACCCACACAATGAGATGATTATAGAAATATCTTGTGCGTGAACCACAGAACATTTGAAGAATTACTGTTACTAGTGATCGCCCAGCGGTCGAATTCTACTAACTAATCATATTTACGATTTTTTAAATTTTTATTTTTGTAGTCATTTGATTTAACCTTCCACAAACATACAAAATTCTTATAAAGTTCTATAAATCCTTCCAAATTATCTCTTGACCACATTTTTCAAGATTTAGATTTTTTTCTGTTAAAGCAGGGTAAAGTTAAATAAAGTCACCCAGAAATTCGAACCAACAAGGAACTTGTACTGACGCATCAAGACTGCAGACCGACAATGCACGTGTAAACACAAGGCCCCGTTAGACCTGCGCGCCAGATGTGCGCATTCGGAGCGCGCTCCAGGCCTCTCTGACCACCGAGCATTTACACGTAAAGGATTGATGCGCGCGCCTGGAGCGCACGCTCCAAAACCGTCGGAAAAACTGTGCGTGTAAACGGGCCTATTGTGTGTTTATTTGTTCAGTGTGTTTACATTTAGACCCATGCCGCCTATCACGAAAGTTTCGACTATGAAAATAGAATGCATCAGTTTAGAAGGATGCAATACTAAGAATATCTAAAAAGCAAAATCGATTCCTGATATTTCAGTTAAGAAGCGATATGCATTAGAATTCTTACTTCTACTCTTAAAATCTAGATAAATAAAAATGAATCTCAAAATTCGTCTAATCCAACATTGTGAAGAAAATAGTAAAATCAACACATTTCTTTTCCCATACAAACCAGTGAATCAAAACAAAACAAATGCGCGTTTGAATTATCTCTGTTCAAGTTGTAAGACTGTATGGATATTAGTCTATGCCTGCCCAAAATAAAGTTCCAAGGAAAAAAAGGGTTGCGTATCATCAACGAAAATAATAATACTGCCAGTCAATCAAAACAAAAGCAAAGGTGCTTTCTGATTATCTTTGGAATTGCAAAATGATCGATCTGAAGAAATGTTGTCAAAACAACTCATTGGCACTGGTAATGAAAAAATCCCTGTGGACGTTTTGATTGCCTGCATTACATTTCCTGTCAATTTTTTGGTTGAAGGAACTAGCTATATTAGAGAGACAAAATCACGGATAAAAATGAAATAAATTTCAAAATGAAATTGACGGTGAATTAAGGACATACAAATCAGTTGATTGCGCAACTAACCAAGACCAAATTTTTTGAACTCACTGGATTTGCCAGGATTGCTGCCTCATAATTTTCAATTAAAAGTAGGATCGGTGGTCATAATGATGCGAAATATCAACCAACCGCGTCTTTGTAATGGCACACGGCTAGCAGTGAAAAAATTACTGAACAATGTGATCGAAACAACCATTCCAAAGGGAAAATATAAGGGAGAAGATGTGTTGATACCGCGCATCCCCATGGTACCAACTGACGTACCATTTGAATTTAAACGATTGCAATTTTCAGTGCGGCTTGCTTTCGCTATGACCATAAAGAAATCTCAGGGTCAGTCGCTTAGTGTTTGCGGCATTAATTTTGAAAACCCGTGCTTCTCTCATGGACAGTTGTATGTTGCCTGCTCCCGCGTTGGAAAACCGTCAGCTTTATTTGTTTACGCGCCAGGTAACCATACAAAAATATCGTGTACCATAAAACATTACAATAAAAATATCATCACATTATTACTAACGTTTTGCAGTGTACGAAATAGATAACTTATTTTTGTAAGCAATCGTTATTATTATTGAGACATTAAATCAATAAATGAAGTGATCTCTCTAAAATACGTTTTATTTATTTATTTTTCTATTGGACTACGATAGGACAATAACTTTTAACAGAAAGAAGTCTGTCGGGACAGCTAGTTGTAAATAAATGTGAATATTGTTATACGAGTGTTATTAATTGGTCTACTGCTCACATCACAAGAGGTTTTACCCACCTATTAAAGTTCCTCTTGGGAGTGACAGAGCGATATGAAAAGATTTTGTTCTTCACTTCGATACTATATTTGGCGTGAACGATGTCATAGAATATAATTGTTTCGGTACCATTAATTCTGTGCCGTATCGCAACTTTTCTGTTACATCACGTCTAAGGTACGTTTATTTCCGCTTTCGTACATATTTTTCGTAGAAAAGTATATCCTTAAAACAGGTGTGGTGAGTTTTAAAGCTATATCATTGCCAATTTCCCTTCTGGTCCTGGCTGCATATGAGCCTAACAACATCATGTTTCAGTTAAGATATCTCGAGATCCAAGCGAGATACAAACAATTTTATTCTTTATTTTCGATTTAGTTCGTGAAGCTGTACATGAATCTATCATCAAGTTGTGGCGCCACGGTAATCATAATCCCGCCACGAAGCGTGGAGGGTGAACGGTTAACGTTCTGGCCTCGCATTCGAGAGGACGCCGGTTCGAATCGCCGTCCGGCCATCCAGATTTGGGTTTTCCATGGTTTCCCCAAATGAATCCAGGCGAATGCCTGGATGCTTCCTTCAAAAAGGCCATGGCCGAATTCCTTCCCGTTCCTTGTCCCCCTGTCCCACCCCGCCTCTAATGACCTTAGCCGTCGACAAGATAAAGCAATAAGTTAAAAAAAAAAAAAAAAAAAATCCCGCCAGTGTGTGTTTATTACATTAAACTTAACACTAGAAAAAGATTTTAATTCATAAAACCAAAACAACTTAACCTAAACTCATTCATTATTATTTTATCAATACTTGAGAAAGAGTGATGCTGTAAAATTCATGTTTTGCTTTAGACTTAGAAATATGTTGTGTGCAAACACTTACATCAAAATGATCTTCAGAAAAGTAAATTGTTGCATCTTCAGATAAACTGTGAGCATCCTTTCGTTTTAGCCACTTTTTCCGTATTTGTTCATTGTTTGAAACATATATAAATAACTTGCTTGGAGCTTTTATAGTTGTACTTTTATACTTGGGTACTATACTTATAATACAGGGAATTCATTTTTAATGAAAGAAAACGAAAGGAAACTAGCATCTGCCATACACAGACACGAATGTACTATTTTGTTTCGCATGGCGTGACATCATTCAAGACGCCATTAGAGTCTTAGGCGTTATCGTAATAAATTCAAATTGGTTTTTAAAAAATGAAAATGTTCGATTTTTTAAAAAAATGTTTCTTTAGTAAAATAGGTAATAAGGTAAACTATTAACCAATTTTTCAAATTTAGTCAACTAGCCAATTGAGGAGGTGTGATCATCATGCTCTGCCTCGGAGTGGTTTTTGGAGTCAGTTCTAGACGTTCGACTGTAGTGAAAAAGCGACGGTTGAACAAAAAATATGAAAACCTAAGCCATTTAAGGTAAAAAAAATTAAAAATTGCACATGAAATAGGCAAATTCGTGTAAATCTATTCTTTATCCCTAAATTTCTTGTGTAAAAGTATTTTTTGGAGACAAGTAGAGACAAGCTTTGAACAAAATAATTGCTTTCTCAGGAAGTCATGTTGCAAACAAAAGTGAAATTACCCGTTTAATTAATTTCTATTGGAAATTAGACTTGCGCATTATAGTTCGCGAAGAAGAGCGCTCAGTTTAGTTCGCAGCTCCCTCGCGAACTAGTTCGCTCTTTTAGTTCGTTAGTTCGCGTCTCGAATTCAGAGAAACAGATCGTTCGCTCGCCTTGCTACCGCTACTGCACGCGCTATTTTGTTTGTTATGTCAGTTTTATTAGGACATAATCATTTTTTGTCGTTTCTAAATGGAATTTAATATGACCTTCTTAACAAAAGTTATTGCTTAATAATAGCCCTTTCAAATGACATTAGCATGATCAGTTGCCGCCGATAAACCAAAGTGCTCATTGTCCTTTGCACAAATGGGTAAACTGAATAACTGTGCTGTTTTTACTATTTACTTTACATGCATTCGTAGAATATTAATTTTTTAAATGGATTTATTTTTAGTTCATGGAAGAAACATTACTTATAAAAGGCGCTAATGACCCCCGCCGTCGACGCGCCCTTAAACCCCAACAACAACACAACATTACTTATAAAATATTATAAATGCGTTTATTTTGATGAATTAAAATACCCGTTTATAAGTAATCGGCTTTTTTTATTTAAATATAGTTTTGGAAATCATGAACAAAATATAATTCTACTATTGGCTACAAGTTAAGTACTATATGACAGAAACAATATTACCTATATTATTAAGAAAAGTAACAGTAATACTTCCAATGTGATACCTAACAATTAGACATATAAAAATGACAGTGACCCTTGAATGAGAAAGTGGTAACAATAACGAAAGTGCGTAAATTTCCAGTAAATTGGAAGTCATTGAGCTATTTTTTTATTAGTGTAGGGGAGGATAATCCAACACACATTCACAATATTTTGGCGACGAATGAAACTGATGAAGACACAAAAGTTAAAATCTTTTTGAATTTCGCAAGTCATTTCTTTACATAACTTTCACAAATCTGTTAACCAACAGACTGAGATAAGTATTATATTATGTCAGCTTTAAAATCAGCGCTAGAAAAATGTAAAAGATACTGTTTCTTTGGTTAAGAAAACAAGAAAAAGCCTTTAGAAGCCAAATTCTCCACAGAAAGTGATAATATTAAAAATAATGCTCTAGTATTCGTTGATAAAAGTCTGGAGTATCTTAGTAAATAGTTAGATTTTAATGAAAGCAATTGGCTATAGAAAATCCAAAAATTAAATTTAAAACACGAGGTTTCATTTGATGGCTGTGAGACAATATTAGAGGTTCTAAATTTATGAGAAAAAATGAGTATCAAAGTGAACGAACTTTACTCTGAAATAACAATATTACACGAAATCTAGGTAAAAGTAAGAGCAGTATTTCATTAGTAAAAATGAGCTTTTGATCGACATTAATTTAACAACTGAAAGCGATAAAGCATATTACAATTTTACTGTAGACAGAAAATTGTTAAAGATGCAAGAAGTGCAAAAAAATATAGCTTAAAAAATAAAATAGTAAAAAAACATATCCTTTGTCCTTTTCTACTCTTTCGTAAAATATTATATTTTTGAAGTGTACTATATTTTTATAGGTTATTCTAAAAAAAACTACCATTAACCGAAAAAATGTTGGTAATCCTAGCGGCGAATGGTGATAGTTCGCGACCGGGAATGCTCAGTTTAGTTCGCGAACGGTAGCTCAGTTTAGTTCGCGAACGGTAGCGCTGTTTTAGTTCGCGAACTAGGTCGCTCCGCTCTGGAATTCCAGAAAGACAGCTCGTTCGCTCGCTTTGCTAGCGCTACTTCACGCGCTCTCTTCTTTGTTATAATAGTTGTGGTTACTGATAGTTGTCTTTTAAGTGTTAATGGGATCAAAGTGTGTTTTGTTTTCACATTCCATGTTAAATTTCCGTTTTTGACTTCTGCAATAATTATTAATGTTTAACAGTT
>JARYHS010005995.1:0-24132 GCA_031002005.1 Vandiemenella viatica
AGGGGCTTAGAATGGTATTTGTTAAGGTAGAGCTATCTGAAGCATTGCGAGTTCTCCAGAGGAGTCGTACCGGACGGTCATTTAATGGTTAAAGCTTTGCATAGTTAAGAACGCCACCCGTCTAGTTCGCAACCAGCGGGTAGTCTGTTATGAAACTTAAAGAAATTTAATTCCTGAAACTCACAAGGGAAAACCAGCTAAGAGCTTTATTAATATCTTGTTGAAAATAACTGTAATACACACCATTATGGATTTAATGATAAAACTATGTAAATGTCTTGTAGGTGCAAGTATCGACTGGTTTCGTGTGACAATTCCCAGCAGCCGCATTGTGCATTCTCCCTACTGACTGACGTAATCATTACAACGTTTCCTTTGTTGATGTTTGCTATTGGCAGTATGGTATACGCTACTGATTATTAATGTGTTCTTATTACTTACTGACATTTATTGGTGGTCTGGTGGTTCAGTTTGGGATCGAGACCGTCTTAAGGTTTAAATACCAGCTTGTCTCCCGTTTTTACGGTCTTAAAACTGACCTTTGCCTATGTGAAAGTTTTTCTCTGTTAACGTAAAGTTTCTAGGACTAGGCGTTAATCTATAAGACCCATCTGCCCGGTAGTATTACCAGGTTAAGTTAGGCTGCTGCGATAGAGGCGGACTGCACAGGCAATAAGAAACTGTCACTAGGCCTTTGAGACCACACGAAATTGTTATTTATCATCCACTGCTGTTTACACACTAAAGGAGTAAAATACTTGTGCATCCCCGAAGAAGCATTTTCCAAGGAACGCAGGTTCATTGCCCAGCCGTTGCATCTCTCTATCAGCATTGAGGTTTTCTGTAATAAGCTAAGCGATTTGTTGGATCGTCACCACCTCAAAAACCTTGTACATACACAATTACACAAAAAAAAAACGTTAATACGAAGCTTGTCGGGTGTCAAGATTTATCTGTGAGTCGTGCAACATTCACAGTGTCGAAGAGTCCTTCATGGCCCTCCACCATTGCCATTTTTTTCCCTTTCTTTGAGCCGTATTGTTAAAATATAGTCTTTAGACATTTACTCCTCCTTTATTTTCAGATTGTTTCTTTATTGTTAACTTGTTGTCAACCAGCACATCTAAGTATCACGCAGGGTTGCTCCAGTGTTAACTTGCTACCGAGCATCACACCTAGGTATCGCTCAGAGTTGCTCCATTGTTAACTTGCTGTCAAGCGTCACACCTAGGTATCGCGCAGAGTTGCTCCATTGTTAACTTGCTGTCAAGCATCACACGCAGGTATCGCGCAAAGTTGCTCCATTGTTAACTTGCTATCTAGCGTCACACCGAGATATCGCGCAGAGTTGCTCCATTGTTAACTTGCTGTCAAGCATCACACGCAGGTATGGCGCAGAGTTGATCCATTGTTATCTTGCTGCCAAGCGTCACACCGAGGTATCGCGCAGTGTTGTTCCATGGGTTGATATTTCCTAGCAGGATCACCTGTGGCCGGTCTTCGCCAAATTTTCTTCGCCGATTGGAGAGGAGGATGGCTTGGGTTTTGTCAGAGTTGATGGTAATGCGGCATGTTCTCCCCTATGCCTCTATTTTGTCTAGTACAATTTTGATACCAAAATGAATAAAACACACGAACATAGGCTGAGTATGAATCAAGATGTTGTGTAGTAATATTTTTTTTTAAGTTACTGTCCTTTTAGTCAATAAAATGCCACGATCAGCTTAACACAAACGATGCAAGGCACTCGCGCATCAAAAACAGACGGAGACAACACTAGAACACTAGTACAGAGAGCGTTGTGCAGATGTCGACTACAATTTGTCCATGTTAATGGATTCTGGGCCGATTTCGGGCGGGGGGTTCTCGATTGCAGTGGTAGCTGAATTAAAATTTTGACGTTACTGGCGCGAAGCTGTGGCGTAGGTCCCCGCAGGGGCCTGGTACGCAAGTGCCAGGTACGGGTTTGGCGAACCCGCGGTGCCCGAGCTGGAAACTTGTGAGCGCCGCAAGTTTCCCACACCGTAAACTCCTACCATGCTTCAACGACCACCGTAGGGCGTGGCGGTGGAACGTTGTGTGCCTAGGAGAACGGGGATCTTGGCTTCATCGCCCGGATCGCGAGGACGGTACAAACCTCTATAAAAAAACCCCTCAACCTCAAGGTCGGATACGTGCCGAGGAGGTGCATGGGTGAGAGGCAGATCACTCGCTAACGTACAACCTCAGGGGCACCTGCGCACCCCTGTTGTACTAGCGCTTTTCTTTATAATGTTTTTGCTCGTGGGATCAAAACGAAGACTCACAAACAAAAACAAAACCCCTGCGGCCCGGGTGTGCCGCAGGTTAAAAAATATACACCCAGTTCCAACAAGCGGGTGAGGGTTGACAGCCCTCCTCCGGAACAAGTCGGCAGTAACAGACAGGGTTGTATTATAGACAACGCCTTTGTTATTATGGCAAGAACGGAGGGAACCTTCGAAAAGGTCTCTCCGTTCTACATACAGAAAGGACTTGAGGGAATATCTGGTACCCTAAAAAGCGTGAAAAAGCTGAGGAATGGGACCCTGCTCCTTGAAACATCTAATCACAGGCAGGCTGTTTCACTCCTTAAGTGTGAGAAGCTCGGGGAGTTCGCAGTGAAATGCGAACTCCATAAAACTCTAAACTCCAGTAAAGGAGTGATCACTTGTCGGGATCTGATCGATATAGAGTCCGAGGAACTCCTTAAGGAGTGGGCATCAGAAAATGTGGTCGAGGTTAGGCAGATCAAACGAAGGGTTAACGGCAATCTTGAGAAGACTGCCACCTTCGTCCTGACGTTCGACACTCCGACGTTGCCGAAATCCATTAAAGCTGGATATTTAAATCTGAATGTTCGCCCGTATGTCCCGGACCCGATGCGCTGCTTTAAGTGCCAGCGGTTCGGGCATACGACGGCGAACTGTAAAGGCAACGCCACTTGTGGGAAGTGTGGAAAATCGGCGCATGAACCGGGTGCAACTTGCACCCTCCCACAGGTGTGCATTAACTGCTCCGGGTCACATCCAGCCTGGAGCAGGGAGTGTCGAGTGTACCTTGAAGAAAAGAAGGTACAGGAGTTGAAGACTAAGGAAAGAATATCTTTTGGCGAGGCGAAGAAACGGTTTAAGGCGCTTGCGCCACCGGTCTTCGCCACTAGCTTCGCCAAAACGTTGTCAACTCCCGTCAGGAAGGAGAGCGTTGCTACGCAGACGACCGTTGTGGACACGGGCACGAGCATGACATGCTCGTGCCAGTGCAAGTGTGGTGCGCAGCCCACTAAGGTCCTAACACCAAGGACCGCGGTCGTCGGTAGTAGCGCTTCTGTTAACCCGACCACTACAGCAGCAGGGTCAGTAAGTCCACCAGCCAAAGCACGGCCATCCGCACCAGTAGCTGCAGCCGTGGGTGCCTCTGCAACAGCAGAAGCAGCACCCATGGCAAAGGCTGCATCGGCAGCGGCAATAGTAGCAGCAGCAACGCCATCTGCTGGAAGCGGATGGCAGGTAGTGCAGAAAGTTCGGGGTCCGAAGTTTAAACACACGGACCCCACATTGTTCTTGAAGTCCCCCTCTACTTCTCCTCCTAGTTCTCCAACTAGCGCGGGGAAGGAGGGGGACAAGGCCTCGGCGGAAGAAAGATCCGCAAGACGCCGAGGCCTTAGAACAAAAGTCGTCTTCGGACCCCGAAGATGACGTTATGCTGGTGGACGTAGACCCTGGTCCCGTTCCTCAGCAGACACCAGACCCTGACCCACCCGACCCGGGGCGGGTGGTTTTAAATAGGTAGAATGGCTCCCATACTTCAGTGGAACGTAAACGGATTTCAGGCTCACAAAGAGGAAGTCCAACTCTTAGCACGGTCTAATCCATTGTGTCTCTGTCTACAGGAGACACATTTTAGACCACAACATCAGCCAGTGCTAAGAGGTTATGACATATTCCGGAAGGACGATACCGAGGGTGATCGAGCGAAGGGCGGAGTGGCCGTGTTTGTTCGGAACACTGTCCACTCCGAACCCATTGCTCTCACCTCTCATCTGCAAGCAGTAGCGGTGAAAATACACGGTCCAATCCAACTGACCGTATGCTCTGTCTATCTGCCACCCAGTGTGTCAGTCGGCTACGACGACCTGGTTGGCATTATACGACAACTCACTCGGCCCTTTCTCCTTTTGGGAGATTTCAACGCCCACAGTGCGTTGTGGGGTTCCACCACCGATTGCCCCAGGGGCCGAGTGGTTGGTAGATTGATAGAGCAGGAGGAAATTTGTATCCTGAATACAGGGCAAATGACTCATTTCACCACTGCTACCGGTACGTCTTCTGCCATTGACCTTTCCTTGTGCTCCCCCTCCATCGCGGACTCCGTGCAGTGGGAGGTGGATCGCGACCTACATGGAAGTGACCACTTCCCATGTTGGATGCACGTTGAGTGTGAGCGTGGAGGAGGTAAATAACCGGACGTAAATGGAACGTCAGTGGTGCAGATTGGCAGCTCTTACTGCCGTGCTGTACAACTGCTACAACCCTGTGGCAGTATACAGGAGAAGGTGAATCACTTCACAGAAGTGATTCACCGTGCAGCTGACGTCTCCATGCCGAAGAGCTCCGGAACGCTGCGAAGGACGCCCGTCCCCTGGTGGAACGATGAATTGTCGTTCCGCCATCCAGGGTCGCAGACGGGCGT
This sequence comes from Vandiemenella viatica, assembly GCA_031002005.1. Taxonomy (NCBI): domain Eukaryota; kingdom Metazoa; phylum Arthropoda; class Insecta; order Orthoptera; family Morabidae; genus Vandiemenella; species Vandiemenella viatica. Next base: position 4,711 of record JARYHS010005995.1, read on the forward strand.
TGCGTCGCTTTTAGGTTGTGCCCCACATCTGACAACCTAGCAGCGTTCCGTATTGCCAGAGCTAAGGCGCGTCGAGTTATTAAGGAGAGCAAGAAGAGGTCATGGCAGAATCTTTGTGAGCAACATAAATCGTTCCACACCTTCATCGAAAGTATGGGAGTCCATTCGCCGTATATCCGGAAGGTACTCCCGCCCACCAGTATCTGGATTACTGGATCATGGACGTATTATTACCGACGAACGAAGCATAGCGCAGCTGATGGCGGAGAACTTCGCCGCCGTCACTTCATCGGCCAACTTTGAACCTCGGTTCCAGCGACAAAGAGTTGCTGCCGAGAGGCGCGCGCTGTGCTTTGATTCGTCGAATACAGAGGCATACAACCGCCCATTTACATTTTGGGAACTGGAGTCAGCGTTGAATAGCGCTAACGACACTGCTCCAGGGCCTGATCTGATCCAGTACCAGATGCTGAGGCATCTTAGTAAAGATGCTAAAGAGTACCTTCTGGATACTTTTAATGACATATGGACCGGAGGACACTTCCCCGACTCGTGGAAAGAAGCAACACTAATTCCAATTTTAAAACCTGGCAAAGACAAATTGTTGCCAGGTAGCTATCGTAGTATCGCCCTTACAAGCTGCGTGGGTAAGACACTGGAGAGGATGGTTAATCGCCGCCTCGTCTGGTGTCTAGAATCCCAAAACCTACTGAGCCGCTTTCAGTGTGGATTCAGGAAGTTCCGTTCCACCTTGGACAACCTGATCCTGCTGGAAGCGGCGATACAGGATGCGTTCGTCCGCAGCCAACACCTTGTGGGTGTTTTTTTCGACCTTGAAAAGGCCTACGATACTACCTGGCGGCATTTGATTTTAAAACAGTTACATGAATGGGGTTTTAGGGGCAACCTACCCCGTTTTTTAAAATCATTTTTATCTAGGTCGTTGCTTCCGGTACCGAGTCGGTGGTGAAGTGTCTGATCTTTTTATTCAGGAAAACGGTGTTCCTCAGGGTTCAGTTTTAAGCGTGACTCTCTTCGCTATTGCGATAAATAGCATTTTAAGTGTTATAAGGAGTCCCATACGGTCCTCCTTGTATGTGGACGATTTTTTAATTTTTATTGCATCTTCCAGCCTGAGAAGCGCAGAGCGGCAGCTGCAACTCGCGCTGAACAGGCTGGATGAATGGTCAGTGCACACCGGTTTTCGTTTCTCTGCCGAGAAAACCCGGTGTGTACTTTTTAGTCGTAGTAGGACTCTGTTACCAGAGCCCCATCTCACCCTGAGGTACACTGTTTTACGTTTTACCGATACTGTTAGGTTTCTGGGCCTCATTTTAGACAGTAGGCTAACCTGGCTGCCACATCTTAAAGATGTTAAAGCCAGAGCCTCAAAAGCTCTAAATGTTTTAAAATGCCTGTGTGGCAGGTCATGGGGCGCTGACCGCTCCTGCCTGCTACAATTTTACAGAGCCTTTGTACGGTCGCGGTTGGAGTATGGTTGTATTGTCTATGATTCGGCACGGGACAGTTATCTTCGTATACTGGATAGTGTCCACCATGCAGGAATTCGGCTCGCCACGGGTGCATATCGCACCAGCCCCATTGTCAGCATTTGTGCTGACTCTGGCGAGCCGCCGCTTACCATCCGTCGGCGACTCCTCATGGTGCGACACTTCCTACACGTTGCCATAACACCTGGCAGTCCCGTGTACGACATAGTTCTGCACCCCAACTACGAACGGCTCTATACCAATCGGCATAGAGCCACTAAACCGTTCAGCTACCGTACAAAGGCAATTTTAGAACAATACGGATTCGAGCTTCCTTCCTTTTATCACCAGGGTTGGAGTAAATCTCCTCCCTGGCTTTTAAAGAGGCCCAGAACGATTTTAGAATTATCGCGGCACAACAAGCTGTGTACCGCAGATAATGTTTTTATCAGAATTTTTACAGATGTATTAAACGAGCATCATAATTTTACCCCGGTATTTACGGATGGGTCTAAGCAGGCTAACGGAGTTGGCTGCTCCGTCGTGTTCCCTCGAGCGACTTACACATATAAACTTGACGGCAGATGCAGCGTTTTTACTGCCGAGTGCTACGCCGTGCTAAAGTCGCTCCAGCATATGAAAGTAAATCGCGATAAGTGTTTCATCATATGCTGTGATTCCCTCAGCTGTATTCAGGCCATAGGAAATATGTATCCAGCAGATCGTCTTGTCCAGGACATCCAGGACACCCTCCTTTCCCTCCAATCTCGTGGAAAGGAGGTATTATTCTGCTGGGTACCGGGGCCATGTGGGAATCAGGGGGAACGAGGCAGCAGATGAAGCTGCCAAGTTAGCCTGTGACAAGGTCCGAATCGACTTTGCACCGGTCCCAAAGTCAGACCTTGCCTCGGCGGTGAAGAGATTTATCTTCGATATTTGGCAGAGGCAGTGGCTGGAAGTCGAGCATAATAAGCTCCGGCAGGTCAAACCGACCGTTCAGCCGTGGAGCAGCTCCTTCCAAGCGGGCGAGGAGGGATGAGGTTCTCCTTACTCGCCTCCGTATAGGGCACTGTCCTCTTACTCATAGTTTCCTTCTCCGCCGAGAGGACCCTCCGGAATGTGATGCTTGTGGCGTACCTTTGACGGTACGCCACATTTTAACCGAATGTGAATTGTTTTTAGATTTAAGGGCAGACGTTGGCTTAGGCAACGATCTGTTCCTTATTTTAAGCGATAACCGTGACAACGTGGCTAAGGTTTTAAAGTTTTGTTGCTTGGCCGGTCTTGTCCCAAAAATTTTGGGCAGATCGGCCTAGGTTCTAGTTTGGATTGGTGGCCGTGTACAACCACCAATCCAAGTACTGTTTTTATTTGTGACACTGATTATATGGCTGGCCCTTTTACAGCCAGCCAGCTAATTTGTTTTTTAACCTGGTTGGCCCATTTACAGCCAACCAGTTAATGTATTGTATTTTAGTCACAGTTTTATATTTTATGTTGCCGTCTGTGTGGCCGACCTCTATACAGTCGGCCAGGCAGACGGTATTTTAGTTAGTATGTTAGTATTTTATTGTGCTGTCTCTGTGGCCGACCCCTTTACAGTCGGCCACACAGACGGCAATTTCGCCACGTTGTCACTCCTGGTTTTTGTTAGGGCGCTAATGACCCCGCTGTCGACGCGCCCTAAAACAACAACAACAACAACAACAACAACTGTGGCGTAGGTAAATCATCGGTAGTGCTAGACTTTAATTCTCTATCACCACAGCCAGAGATAGGCTGTCTTGTAGTCGCAGCGGTCAGCTTCCCGGTCATTCGGAAGTACTTGTTGTGGATCTTGCAGACACCGACATCGAATAACAGAAAACATGTCTGAGCGGCCATTGGCCATCCATTCAAACCCACGAGCGCACGAAGGTCACGGCGAACCTTACAAGCTGGGATATGATGCGGACGGAAGTCCATTTTCTCGCGGCTTCTTCCTCGCCGAATCGTTTTTTACGTATACACAAATAATAACGTCCATTGTCGTGGCACGTCTAAATGTTCCTGACAGCTACTCGGCCACAAAAAAATTCTTACTCTACCATGAATGCCAAATGGTTTAAACGGTGTGAACTGGCACTGAATCCACTGCTCTTTTATAGCGTAGACCTCTCCTGCCTCTGGTGAAGAAGGAATATCCTCTATAACATGCAACGTTGCATCCTGGTTACGCTGCTTCGTAGACATAGAGCAAAATGTTAAGACTCTTCAGTAATCTTCCACCTTAGATACACATTCCACAAGCACCATTATCATAACACGGCAAAATGAAGCGTTAAACAGCGAGTATAGACAGTACCAGCAATTTTTACAACTTCGCCGGAAGAAGGAGCCTGATGCAGCTTCGAAACGTCGCCTTACATTGATGCGCTACCTCGGTGGAAAGCCCTAGAAGATTTTACCCAATTTTTACCTCTGTCTTGCAGTGAAGTATAAGAAATGTCTGTTAATTTTAATAAGATCATCATCGAATTGAAATGCGATGCAGAGAAGCTTCATTGGTAATTTTTTTGGAAAGTGAAGTAACATTATATTACTAATTTAATTAAAATTTCACGCCTTGGCTTTTTGCAACATTCTTCCAATTTGTTCAGTATTATCTTTGATGGCAATTGATACACACACTTCGTTTCACACAGCGTTCTTATCACGAACCACCTCTCTCTCTTTCTTGCTTATGGTTTTACGCCTCGTCGACGTCAACGTCAATAGAAGTGGGAAATGACTGGGGGCAGGGAATGGCAAAGAATTCGGGGACGGCCTTTCGAAAAGAGCATCCCGGCATTAGCCTGGAGTGATTTGGCGAAGCACTGGAAACCCAAAATCTGGATGCCCGGACGGGGATTCATACCCACTTCCTCCCGAATGCGAGGCTAGAGCGTTATCCGCTCACCCACCACGCTCGGTCTCACCTCTGTTAAGATTTCGTAACTAAAATTATACAGAGCAGAACTTCCGTAATATGGTCATGTCCTTCCATGTATATATCACAGCTTCATAATTCCACCTACCTTGCACAGATTATGGTGAAATTATATAATAAAATGTGTACTCTTGTCTGAAAAACAGGTCTGTAAACAAATTAAAAAAATATGTACTACCTCCCACTGAAAAACTGGGACGAGCCTTGTTTTCGTATACCGATTCGAATGAGGCACCGAGCGTGGAGGGTGAATGGTTTACGTTCTGGCCTCGCATTCGGGAGGACGCGGGTTCGAATCCCCTTCCGGGCATCCAGATTTGGGTTTTCCATGGTTTCCGCAAATCACTCCAGGTGAATGCCGGGATACTTCCTTCAAAAGGTCATGGCCGAATTCCTTCCCGTTCCTTGTCCCCAGTCCCATCCCGCCTCTAATGACCTTAGCCGTCGACGAGGCGTAAAACAATAAGTAAAGTAAAAAAAAAAAGTCGAATGAGGCATCGTGAGATAGGTTCTAGAAAGTGCAGTCGGCGTTGTCTTAGGACACATTCATTTTATTTTGTTGTTTATTATTTCCTCTAATATCTAATGCAACCGCATAGTGCTACCTTAGATGCTTACATAGATTTATCGAGGTAAAATAATAATTCTAAAATCAGACTTCTCTAAACATTTGAACGTCTTATTAGATCCACCATTATCAAAATCTTACTGTTAAGAAACAACATAAATGCAGTCTTGCTTTTCTTTGATTCGTCCATCTAATATTAAACTTAACGGCGTAATTGTTTCTCTTACACTTCGGCTTTTGCTAAAAGGAAAATAATATTCATATAATATCGCTTCCACTTATATTTTTCCTTTTAACATACGTAAATAGAATGAAACAACGTTTATATTACAGAAGGATGAGATCAAATTTTGAATCGGTAAGAAGCTGACCTTCTGATAAATTTAAACGATGGGAAAGCTTCAATCATGCAGCCTTTGATGACTTCGGACGAGCACATATTTATCCTTTAAAAATTATCCCAGTGCTGGATGATTCAATTTCTCTCTTCTTTCTGGCAATATAATGTTTCTACGTGATTGTCCTACAGTACAATAATTATCGAAATTGTAGCGGAAATGAGCAATTTGCCAAATAATACAGATGTTTCAGTTATATTTCAGTGATTTTACTGAAGATACAACATACCACTCGCACTCATATTGTCGCATATAAAAATCTATGCGAGCAAACGATCTATGTAATTAAATATAATGTAAATATAATTTGTAGACTATTTCGTTTATAATCTTTTGCAGTTTATTTCTTTCGTTTGCCTGTTTAAAAAGTTCTCTAATACCACTAACGACCGTGTTTGAGACAACCTTGAAATCCCAAGATTTGCAGGTTTGTTCCTACTCAAGATCTCTCAATTTAATTTTTACGCTGCTGCTAAATCAATCTTGTCTTGGTCGTTTTCTCTACTCAACAATTCTCCTAACTTCACTTCTTTTTTTCAGAGATCATATCCTTTTAAAGCCTCTCTGGGCAAACAATATTTATTAACCTTTGTATTTTTTTTTTATATATATATATAAATCATTTTAACTTTTAATTTACCACTATGTCACAATATTTAATTACCTTCGTATTGAAAGGAGGAAGCCACGAGTAATTCGCAGATGGTCATTATATCAAAAAGGAAAGTGAACAGACTCCAACAGTTAGAAACCTAATTTATTCTCACAACATTTACTTCATATTCTTCTTTCAGCGAACAAATAGTTTCCGCTGGACAGCCAGCATTCATAAAATAACGATGGGTCCTCGTTTCTTGGGCTGTATCCGTCTGCGACCTCGTCAAAGTTTTAATGATCTCGCTCCGCTCAACTTTTTTGAAATCTAAACGATATGGCCAATACAAAAAGAAGCTGCACAAACGGCGCGTATTAGAAGCGAAGTGAAGGATGGCTGTAAGGCTGCTTTAAAATAGAGGGGTAGGCTCGGCAAGCACCAATAAGGGATCATTACGCAGAGGAGGAAAGTTTGATACGAGTAGTCGAATGGCACCACTATTATCACAGAATAGAAATATCTAGCAACCTCTTGATACAACGATATGGTTTTTTCATGGGTGATAAAGTATAGTTAAGCAATGTTCTAATGCAGAGACTGCAATGGTTTGGTAGTTTTATGAAGAGACCTTGACTGCTTGATACTGATGAATTATTAATAGAGTAGGAATTATCTGGAAAATTTAATCCCCACAATGGACTGGTATACAAGTTTCAGGTACGGTTTAGCGAACCAGCGGTGCCCGAGCTGGAAACTTGTGAGCGCCACAAGTCTCTCACACCGTAAATTCCTTCCATGCTTCAACGACCAACGTAGGGCGTGACAGTGCAACGTTGTGTATCTAGAAGACGGAGATCTTGGCTTCATCACCCGGATCGCTAGCATGTTACAAACCTCTATATAAAAAAAAACCTCAGTCACAATTTGAGTATCGAGTCGAGGAAGTGAATGGATGGGGAGGCAAACAACTTGCGATTCGAGCACTATTGTAATAGGCTTGGCAGCGTGATACAGAGGCTCCACGTTTCTCTACGTTCTTTCCTCTGGTCGCTTGGTACAAAAATCCCAGAATAAAATAAAAAATCTCTTGTGGCTTGGTTCGAACACAAGGATCTTAGTTTCATAATTTTACATTAATTTGCTGTCTCTATTGGCGACTTTTTTACAATCTGCCATACAGATGACAATTAGATCCACTTTGAGCAACATTGTTAATACCGGTTTCATGTTTGGGCGGTAATAATCACGATGTTGCCGCTCCCTAATCGGCGAATGACACTAATAATAATAATAAATGTAACAAACTAAAACAAAAACCGTATTTTCAGACATGCAGGATAGGTTAATTTGTTAGAGGAGGGAACAGTCAAGGTAAGAATTGTAGAGGAAGACAGAAATTAGAATATATTAAGCAGATTAGTGAGGATATGGATTGTAAGCGGTATGTTGAGACGAAGAGGTTAGCGCAAGATAGGAAGGGATGGAGGATTGCTTGAAACCATTCAAAGACTGACGACAGCTAAAAAAAAAAAAAAAAACAAATCCTAGAAAAAACTTTTTCTGTAATGCAAAGGATTGGAGAAACATATGAAAAAGTCTTCCTCTTAGGGTATGTAGTAGGTACACTGAAATTATGTACGAACCTGAAGAACTCGACGATGCTGCTGGGAACTACTGCCAGCAGGCAGGCTTCCCCCCTCGGAGGACGTAGGATCGAACCCCTGTTCAGATTTCAATTTTCAATACTTTGCCGAAATCAGTGAATACCAGGATAAATCCCGCAAAGGCCATGCCGTAATTCCTTCCCGTTTCTCGCCTCAGTCCTTTCCCGCTGCCAATGACCTCGGGTGTCAACTACACGTAAAGTCATTCGTCGTTCGAATCACGGTGTCGTATTCATCACTCCATACACATTACCGAGAGGGCCGGGTTTTAACTCGGGTAAGGTACACAATCTGAAGCTTATTTGGGGGCGTCCATTAACTACGCGAAGTTTATATTCTTAAATTTGGGCTCCTCCCCTTCCCCTTGTTGAAATTTGGTAGGATTCCCCTCTCCATAATCTGGAATAAAAAGTCACCACGATATTTTTATAATTTTTTTCATGTTTTTTTTTCGTATGGCTTTACGCCTTATCTATGTCGACGTCATTAGAGGTGGGAAAGTATTAGGTTAGGGATCGGAAAAAAATTTGGACATTGCCTTTTGAAGCGGCCATTTCAACTTTCTCCTGGAGTCATTTCTGGTAACCACGGAAAACCGAAATCTGGATTGCCGGACGGGGATTTGAACCCACATTACTACCCTGCTCTCCTACCATTCTGATTTAACAATTTTCCTATCGCTAACTCAATGTTGAGGAGACCCACCGTCGAGTATCTTGAAGAGATATGCCAAGGGATTATAGAGTATAATAGTGTAACGAAACCTACGTTGAAGAGCAAGAGCGCCTCTTCCACCCTATTACTGGAGAGGGAATGCTGACATGTTCCTTGCATCTTGATTAAAAATGTGTGTTGCAGAGGCTGGACTAGAAGCAGTGTCTGTTATTGGCGTGTCTGACAGCTGATGCGCTATCTGCTGTCTGGGTAATTGCCCCTCGACCACCGCTGAATGCTGTCAGCAACAGGCCCTCATGCCACCGCAGGCTATGCAGCCACTCTGGTCGGTCAATGGAGAGCATCGGTTATTTCTTATCATGCAAAACTATGGTAGTACCGCACAGATTTTTCGAAATAGTACAAAGATGCTAATGAACTACACGTCAATGCGCCCTTAGAACAGAAATGCATCGTTAACCGGAAGAACAGGTTCTGGTTGTTAATACTCGTTTAGATTAGGTGTATTTCCTTTTCTTATTAAAGTTTTAAAATCACGTGATCACTTATAACTAGGATTCAGATGTTTATGACTAAAAAAATAAAAATATTTATGAAAGTATGACCTTAAAAACGGGTAAATAAGACCTAAGAATTACATAATATGGCCAAACATTTAAATTTACTATACGTCAAAACATGCTTAACTATACATCATTTGTTTTATATAGTAGTGTCGCTTTCATGTACAAACCATAATTTGCTCCCGTGCGCTCACTGCACTTTGGTAAATCAAATTTTAAATCGTTAAGTTGAAGTCGCTTTAATTTCACATAATTTGCAGAAAAGAACTCTTTTGTCTGTACTAAAATACTACTCTCAAAATTTCTTTACGTAGCTTCATAACTTTCTGAAAATTTTGTTTTCCGCATGGCAGTATTCACTGATCCATTGCAGATTTAACGATGACTGAGGATTATTTTCAAAAGTATTGGCGACAATGAGACATTGATCGACGCGGATCGACAAAAGCATGTTGCTGCTGCACTGTCGAGAGAAAAAGATGGCCAGATCATTAACATTTAGAAAGTGATAGAACGTATATTTTTCATTTCTGACTGGGGAATTCTGACCAATTTAATGATAATTACTTTCGTTTTTTCCTCCAATGTATAATAGGAGCACAGTTCTATGGATAATTATCTTAATTTCTTCTTATTTATACTTCTAGTGAATTCCCGGTACTGTTACAAAATTACCATATTCTGCCTCAAAATATGACCATAAATATTATCGTAATATGACTAACACCAGGAAAATGGCATGAATTTGCATTTATATGCTATATATAATACATTCAAATGCAATCAGAAACGTTTAATCAGTGTTTAGTTCAGCATTACAACTCAAAAGAAAGCAGGAAATAATTACGATTTTTAATAAAGATGCTTGCCCTATTTGTAACCTTTCTTTTATGATAGTACAGACAAATTATAAATAAGTGATGAATTCTTAACGGGTGTACCGCCGGATAGTGTTTAGAAAACACGATATTTAGACGACTAGCTCCGTCGTCTTCATCAGGTGTCGAGACGTCTGCACACGTCGGCTGACCGTCGGATACCGATACATCCAGACAGACGTGATCTGTATGGGCGTAGCCCATCCTGTTTATAGTGTGCCAGGACGTTCCTACTACACATATCTGAGTTAAGAATATTGAAAATGGCGTTTGTTATTTTCGGGATTTGAATTGAAAATCTAAATTTTATGTTATGATCTAAAACTACAGGTGCCGCACCTCCTTATATAGACCAACGGCTCTCACCGACGCCCGCTGCGGCGCCAAGAGAAAACCCCCAGAGGCTTCCGCTCGAAGAAAACCGCCAGAATCGCTGCCAAGGTTTCCGGCATGAAGCGAAATAATGCAGAAGCCAAGTGCATTGTTTGCGCTGCGGGGACAATCGTAACGTCATGGTCTGTACACGGCGGCGAGAAGACACACCGACGTGCGCAAACTGTGGCGCCGAGCATGCAGTCTGCTACGGAGGATGCCCTATTAGAAGGAAAATAGAAGCAACCAGCACATCGAGCAAGAGCCATCCTTCAACCAGCTACACCAGATCAACAAAACCGCCAATCGGAATGAAGACAGGAGCACCTTATCTAAGCGGTAACCCCTCCCGTGGTCAACTAATCCACCAAACCACGAGGTATCCAGAGTACCCAAGCCAACAAACCACGAGGAAAACAGACCACCCCTAAGAACATCTGCTAACCTCAACTACGAGACACCAGCAGCACCAATGCTGCAACAACGCGATGTCACGAGAAGACCAGTTGGGAGCCGTCATCCAGTTGCTCACACAACTGATCAAGACGATGATTCCCAACGGACTAAAAGAACCCTGAGGGGGTTTTAAAATAAGGACGCCATAGGCGTCCATAGCCATTTTCTCCCCCTAAAGTGAATAAAGAATGATCCCAAAAACCCAACACACACAAACACATAGTGATAGAGCTGCCTAGGCAGCGGGATACACTAACATGGCTGTTGAGGCCGCGACAAAAAAAAAAAAACCGACGCCCGCACCCGGCGACTGGCAGTGACTGGGCGGGGCTACAGTTGTTCGTTGCGGGCCCAGGAAGTTAATATCGGGCCGTTTGTGGCGGTTGCTGAACATTCGTGCCACGCCCTCTGCGTAGAGTTGCCCAGGCTGTTTTCCATGCCTCGCTAAGACATAGCCCACTATCTCTGTTGTAGGTATCAGCCAATCGAATTTCAATCTCTTCTTTGACTATGAAATCCCAAAAATATGAGGTCCTAGCCAATATCGTAACGTTGTTGAAGTCAACCCTGTGGCCATGGTTGTTCACATGCTCGGCGTTCGCTGACTTGCTATACTGTCCCAGGTGAAGATAGCGTTTGTGTTCTTCATACCGGTTTTGTACGGTGCGGATGGTTTGGCCGATGTAGCACTTTCCACATTCCCACGGGATGCTGTATATTCCAGGAACTCTGAAGCCAAAATCGTCCTTAACTGAGCGGAGGTAGTCCCGAATTTTAGCAGGTGGTCGGTAAAAACATTTTATTCCATGACGTGCGAGAATTCTGCCAATTTTCTCCGAGGTGTTTCCGGCGAAAGGCAGAAAAGCTGTGGCCTCGGGCGTATTTTTCCTGTTGGACTGGAATATCTTAACTCAGATATGTGTAGTAGGAATGTCCTGGCACACTATAAACCCCCGCAGGGGCCTGGTACGCAAGTGCCAGGTACGGGTTTGGCGAACCCGCGGTGCCCGAGCTGGAAACTTGTGAGCGCCGCAAGTTTCCCACACCGTAAACTCCTACCATGCTTCAACGACCACCGTAGGGCGTGGCGGTGGAACGTTGTGTGCCTAGGAGAACGGGGATCTTGGCTTCATCGCCCGGATCGCGAGGACGGTACAAACCTCTATAAAAAACCCCTCAACCTCAAGGTCGGATACGTGCCGAGGAGGTGCATGGGTGAGAGGCAGATCACTCGCTAACGTACAACCTCAGGGGCACCTGCGCACCCCTGTTGTACTAGCGCTTTCCTTTAAAATGTTTTTGCTCGTGGGATCAAAACGAAGACTCACAAACAAAAACAAGACCCCTGCGGCCCGGGTGTGCCGCAGGTTAAAAAAAATACACCCAGTTCCAACAAGCGGGTGAGGGTTGACAGCCCTCCTCCGGAACAAGACAATAGTTACAGACAGGGTTGTCTTATAGACAACGCCTTTGTTATCATGGCAAGAACGGAGGGGTCCTTTGAAAAGGTCTCTCCGTTCTATATACAGAAAGGCATTGAGGGAATATCTGGTACCTTAAAAAGTGTAAAAAAGCTGAGGAATGGGACCCTGCTCCTTGAAACATCTAACCGCAAGCAGGCTGTTTCACTCCTTAAGTGTGAGAAGCTCGGGGAGTTCGCAGTGAAATGCGAACTCCATAAAACTCTAAACTCCAGCAAAGGAGTGATCACTTGTAGAGATCTTATTGATATAGAGTCCGAGGAACTCCTTAAGGAGTGGGGATCAGAAAATGTGGTCGAGGTTAGGCAGATCAAACGAAGGGTTAATGGCAATCTTGAGAAGACTGCCACCTTCGTCCTGACGTTCGACACTCCGACGTTGCCGAAATCCATTAAAGCTGGATATTTAAATCTGAATGTTCGCCCGTATGTCCCGGACCCGATGCGCTGCTTTAAGTGCCAGCGGTTCGGGCATACGACGGCGAACTGTAAAGGCAACGCCACTTGTGGGAAGTGTGGAAAATCGGCGCATGAACCGGGTGCAATTTGCACCCTCCCACAGGTGTGCATTAACTGCTCCGGGGCACATCCAGCCTGGAGCAGGGAGTGTCGAGTGTACCTTGAAGAAAAGAAGGTACAGGAGTTGAAGACTAAGGAAAGAATATCTTTTTGGCGAGGCGAAGAAACGGTTTAAGGCGCTGGCGCCACCGGTCTTCGCCACTAGCTTCGCCAAAACGTTATCAACTCCCGTCAGGAAGGAGAGCGTTGCTACGCAGACGACCGTTATAGACACGGGCACGAGCACGACATGCTCGTGCCAGTGCAAGTGTGGTGCGCAGCCCACTAAGGTCCTAACACCAAGGACCGCGGTCGTCGGTAGAAACGCTCCTGCTAACTCGGCCACTACAGCAGCAGGGTCATCAAGTCCACCAGCCAAAGCACAGCCATCCGCTAAAGTAGCTGCAGCTGTGGGTACCTCTGCAACAGCAGAAGCAGCACCCATAGCAGAAGCATTATCTTTAGCTAATGTAGTTACGGCAACGCCATCTGCCAATAGCGGATGGCAATTAGTGCAGAAAGTTCGGGGTCCGAAGTTTAAACACACGGACCCCACCATGTTCTTGAAGTCCCCTTCAACTTCTCCTCCCAGTTCTCCAACTGGGGTGGGGAGGAGGGGGACAAGGTCTCGGCGGAAGAAAGATCCGCAAGACGCCGAGGCCTTAGAACAAAAGTCGTCTTCGGACCCCGAAGATGACGTTATGCTGGTGGACGTAGACCCTGGTCCCGTTCCTCAGCAGACACCAGACCCTGACCCACCCGACCCGGGGCGGGTGGTTTTAAATAGGTAGAATGGCTCCCATACTTCAGTGGAACGTAAACGGATTTCAGGCTCACAAAGAGGAAGTCCATCTCTTAGCACGGTCTAATCCATTGTGTCTCTGTTTACAGGAGACACATTTTAGACCACAACATCAGCCAGTGCTAAGAGGTTATGACATATTCCGGAAGGACGATACCGAGGGTGATCGAGCGAAGGGCGGAGTGGCCGTGTTTGTTCGGAACACTGTCCACTCCGAACCCATTGCTCTCACCTCTCATCTGCAAGCAGTAGCGGTGAAAATACACGGTCCAATCCAACTGACCGTATGCTCTGTCTATCTGCCACCCAGTGTGTCAGTCGGCTACGACGACGTGGTTGGCATTATACGACAACTCACTCGGCCCTTTCTCCTTTTGGGAGATTTCAACGCCCACAGTGCGTTGTGGGGTTCCACCACCGATTGCCCCAGGGGCCGAGTGGTTGGTAGATTGATAGAGCAGGAGGAAATTTGTATCCTGAATACAGGGCAAATGACTCATTTCACCACTGCTACCGGTACGTCTTCTGCCATTGACCTTTCCTTGTGCTCCCCCTCCATCGCGGACTCCGTGCATTGGGAGGTGGATCGCGACCTACATGGAAGTGACCACTTCCCTAGTTTGGATGCACGTTGAGTGTGAGCGGGGAGGAAGAAATAACCGACGTAAATGGAACGTCAGTGGTGCAGATTGGCAGCTCTTCTGCCGTTCTGTACTGCTACAACCCTGTGGTAGTATACAGGAGAAGGTGAATCACTTCACAGAAGTGATTCACCGTGCAGCTGACGTCTCCATGCCGAAAAAGCTCCGGAACGCTGCGAAGGACGCCCGTCCCCTGGTGGAACGACGATTGTCGTTCCGCCATCCAGGGTCGTAGACGGGCGTTACGTCGTTTTAAGCTGTGCCCAACAGCTGACAACCTAGCAGCGTTCCGTTATTAGCCAGAGCTAAGGCGCGTCGGATTATTAAGGAGAGCAAGAAGAGGTCATGGCAGAACTTTGTGAGCAATATAAATCGTTCCACACCTTCATCGAAAGTATGGGAGTCCATTCGCCGTATATCTGGAAGGTGCTCCCGCCCACCAGTATCTGGGTTACTGGATCACGGACGTATAATTACTGACGAACGAAGCATAGCGCAGGTGATGGCGGAGAATTCGTCGCCGCCATCACATCGTTCTGCTAACTCTGACCCTCGGTTCAGCGACGAAGAGTCGCTGCCGAGAGGCGTCCGCTGTGCTTCGATTCGTCGAATACAGAGGCCTACAACTGCCCATTTACAGTCTTGGGAGCTGGAGTCGGCACTAAACAGCGGCAAACGACACTGCTCCAGGGCCTGATCTGATCCAGTACCAGATGCTGAGGCATCTAATAAGATGCTAAGGAGTACCTTCTGGATATTTTTAACAATGTATGGACCGGAGGACACTTCCCCGACTCGTGGAAAGAAGCAACATTAATTCCATTTTAAAACCTGGGGAAAGACAAATCTGTTGCAGGTAGTTATCGTAGCATTGCATGACTAGCTGCGTGGGGAAGACACTGGAGAGGATGGTCAATCGCCGCCTCGTCTGGTGTCTAGAATCCCGAAATCTGCTGAGCCGCTTTCAGTGTGGATTCAGGAAGTTCCGTTCCACCTTGGACAACCTGATCCTGCTGGAGGCGGCACTACAGGATGCGCTTCATCCGCAGTCCAACACCTGTGGGTGTCTTTTTCGACCTCGAAAAGGCTTATGATACTACCGGCGGCATGTTATTTTAAAACAGTTACACGAATGGGGTTTTAGGGGTAACCTTCCCCGTTTTTTAATATCATTTTTATCTAATCGTTGCTTCCGGTACCGAGTCGGTAGTGAAGTGTCTGATCTTTTTATTCAGGAAAACGGTGTTCCTCAGGGATCTGTTTAAGTGTGACCCTTTTTGCAATTGCTATTAATAGCATAGCATCCATTATAAGGAGTCCAATAGGGATACTCCATATATGTGGATGATTTTTTAATTTTTATTGCATCATCCAGCCTGGAGAGCGCTGAGCGGCAGTTGCAACTCACGCTGAACAGGCTGGATGAATGGTCCAGTGCACACCGGTTTCCGTTTCTCTGCCGAGAAAACCCGGTGTGTACTTTTTACTCGTAGCAGAAGCCTTTTATCAGAGCCCCATCTTACCTTGAGGAATACCGTTTTACGTTTTACTGAAACAGTTCGGTTTCTGGGCCTAATTTTAGACAACAGATTAACCTGGCTGACCACATCTCAAAGATGTGAAAGCCAGAGCGTCAAAGCTCTAAATGTTTTAAAATGTCTGTGTGGCAGGTCATTGGGCGCTGACCGCTCCTGCCTGCTACAATTTTACAGAGCCTTTGTACGGTCGCGGCTGGAATACGGTTGTATCGTGTATGGTTCGGCACGGGACAGTTATCTCCGTATACTAGATAGTGTCCACCATGCTGGAATTCGGCTCGCCACGGGTGCATATCGCACCAGCCCTATTGTCAGCATTGTGTGCTGACTCGGGCGAGCCGCCGCCTTACCATCCGCCGGCAACTTCCTCATGGTGCGACACTACCTGCAGGTTGCCATAACACCTGGCAGTCCCGTGTACGACATAGTTCTACACCCAACTACGAGCTGGCTCTATACACCCGGCATAGAGCACTAAACCGTTCAGCTACCGTACAAAGGCTATTTTAGAAAATATGGATTAGAGCTTCCATCTTTTTATCACCAGGGTTGGAGTAATCTCCTCCCTGGCTTTTAAAGAGGCCCAGAATATTTTAGATCTGTCCGGCATAACAACAAGTTTGTACCGCTGACAGTGTTTTTAATTAATATTTTTAAGAGACGTTTAAACAATGCATCAACGTTTACCCGGTGTATTACGGATGGGTCTAAGCAGGCTAACGGAGTTGGCTGCTACCGTAGTGTTCCCTCGAGCGACTTACACATATCAAACTTGATGGCAGGTGCAGCGTTTTTACTGCCGAGTGCTACGCCGTGCTAAAGTCGCTCCAGCATATGAAAGTAAATCGCGATAAGTGTTTCATCATATGCTGTGATTCCCTGCAGTTGTATTCAGGCCATAGGTAATATGTACCCAGCAGACCGTCTAGTCCAGGACATCCAGGACGCCCTCCTTTCCCTCCAATCTCGGGGAAAGGAGGTATTATTCTGCTGGGTACCGGGCCATGTGGGAATCAGGGGGAACGAGGCAGCAGATGAAGCTGCCAAGTTAGCCTGTGACAAGGTCCGAATCGACTTTGCACCGGTCCCAAAGTCAGACCTTGCCTCGGCGGTGAAGAGATTTATATTTGATATTTGGCAGAGGCAGTGGCTGGAAGTCGAGCATAATAAGCTCCGGCTGGTCAAACCGACCGTTCAGCCGTGGAGCAGCTCCTTCCAGCGGGCGAGGAGGGATGAGGTTCTCCTTACTCGCCTCCGTATAGGGCACTGTCCTCTTACTCATAGTTTCCTTCTCCGCCGAGAGGACCCTCCGGAATGTGATGCTTGTGGTGTA
Source organism: Vandiemenella viatica (assembly GCA_031002005.1). Taxonomy (NCBI): domain Eukaryota; kingdom Metazoa; phylum Arthropoda; class Insecta; order Orthoptera; family Morabidae; genus Vandiemenella; species Vandiemenella viatica. The sequence continues at coordinate 21,690 of JARYHS010005995.1, forward strand.
CCTTTGACGGTACGCCACATTTTAACCGAATGTGAATTGTTTTTAGATTTAAGGGCAGGACGTTGGCTTAGGCAACGATCTGTCCCTTATTTTAAGCGATGACCGTGACAACGTGGCTAAGGTTTTAAAGTTTTGCAGCTTGGCCGGTCTTGTCCCAAAATTTTTGGGCAGATCGCCTAGGTTTTAGATTGGATTAGTGGCCTTTTACAACCACTAATCCAAGTACATGTTTTTACATGTGACACTGCTTATATGGCTGGCCTCTTTACAGCCAGCCAGCTTACGCGTTTTTTAAACTGGTTGGCTCTTTTACAGCCAACCAGTTAATATATGTATTTTTATATTTTATTGCCTATTTTCAGTTTTATGTTTCTACGTTGCTTTCTGCGTGGCCGATCTCTTTACAGTCGGCCACGCAGACGGTATTTTAATTAGTATGCTTGTATTTTATTGTGCTGTCTCTGTGGCCGACCCCCCTTTACAGTCGGCCACACAGACGGCAATTTTGCCACGTTGTCACGCCTGGTTGTGTTAGGGCGCTAATGACCCCGTCGTCGACGCGCCCTAAAACCCCAATAACAACAACAACAACAACAACACTATAACAGGATGGGCTACGCCCTTACAGATCACGTCTGTCTGGCTGTCTCAGTATCCGATGGTCAGCCGACCTGTGCAGACGTCTCGAACCTGATGAAGACTACGGAGCTAGTCGTCGAAATATAGTGTTTTCAAAACAATATCCAGCGGTACACCCGTGAAGACTTAATTTTAATCATACACCGGGAAAGTCTCCGTTCTTACAAATCATAAATAGCCTATATGTCGAGTTTGATGAACGGCTAACGTTCGTATCTGACATTGTGAAGGACGCGGATTGAGTCATATCTACAGCCATCCATATTCCAGTTTTTTCTGTGTTTCCTCGAAATCATTCCACGCGAATGCCAGTATTATTCCTTCAAAAAACCATGATCGAATCCCTTTCTTTCATTTTCTCCAATACTGTCCCATACTTAAGGATCTCGAGATTGACAATCTGTTAAGCCTTAATAAAAAAATATGGCTATACTCACCATCAGCCAGTTCAATCATTAAATGTGTGGTCTCTTAGAGTTGTAAGTTCAGGTTGAACTTACGCAGTTTGTCTAGATCGAAAGATGTTGGAGGATCCAGCAAACATACTTGACAATATTCAGTGACTTGTAGGCCTACGAAGGATTTTAGGTTAATATGTAAAACTGGAAAACTTCAATTTTTTATATTCTTTATCGTTTGTTACATCTTATATGTAAGTAACAAGTGGGTAGTATTTTTTTGTTATGGCAAAGATTTTGTTGGGGTTTTCACAGTTTAAAAGTTTACGATCTAACTTACAATGTGAGGTGTGTCTTATGATCTGCGTGAAATAGCGACGGAACTGGAAATGTAGAGCCGATTACAACCTCAAAACTTTTTATGACTATATTCGCAAGCAGAAGACTGCACTGTAATCATGGGAACAGTATGACACTTGGAGCATTTCACGCAAATGCTGCCGTCTTAGACTCTTTTTTTTTTTCCTTAAGGAAAAATCGAACCCTAAAATTGTAACTTAAAAATTTCATGAATATTCTACTCGTCATATTAAACTCTGATTTTTTTTTGCAAAAGATTATTTTTTGGATCACTTACGATTATGTTCTTTGGATTCTGTTGATATTGAGTATTTGCTCTTTGTATTGGTTTGGCTACTTTACAAGTACATAAACGTAAATTTGATCATTTATTTCTCCCTTCTTCTAAACGTGTTGAATACAGGGGACTTAAATGCGTCTACCTGGCCCGATGGCTGTTGGGGGCCCCCGATCACTGACTGTAGGGGCCCTCAGGCCATGAACAAGGATCCGCCCATTGTCTCCCTAGAACATTTTACCCCGGGCCCGAAATTCCAGCGCCGGTCCTGCATCCACAGTCCCAGTGCAACACTTGAAAGCATCCGATTAGTTGAGAAGGCACAATTGTGTGTACGACTGTTGTAGTTTCAAATACTGATCAGTGTACACTTGCACAGGAAATAAAATTGTTTCCAGACATAAAAATCTATGAATCTGTGGTGGTAGAAATTTTTGTAATACAGCCGACGATAGTACATTGTCTGCAGTTTTTTTAAAAAAGTAGTAGTTTGACGTTTTACAGCCAACCAAACACTGTAAAGTTTTTGTCCCAGTGGCCCCTTCACGACCACGATTTTAGTGATTTCCTTTATTTTGCCTCTGTGGAACCGTCTCCTATTCAGTCGGCCATACAAACGGTAGAATCGTCTAATTTTTAAGCCATCTCGCTGCATGAGTTTTGTTTTTGTTAGGGCACCAAAGACCTCGCCGTCGACGCGTCAAAACAACATCAACAATTTACACATCGGACCAACGAAAACGGTTTTGCGAAAAATTTTCATGGTTTG
>JARYHS010005996.1:0-24132 GCA_031002005.1 Vandiemenella viatica
ATTCGAATCGAGATAGCACTGCATCAACACACGGTACGCTGGTATTGGTCTTCTCGCGTAGTTGCTCGCGAGTGCCGCTCGCTTCTTTGGGGGTGTTTGGTGCGAGTCAAAGACACTCGTTGCGAGCGCTAATCATTTCCTTCCTCCATGGCGCTAATACGCTGTCGCATCGTTTCAACATTCGAAAAAACTTTGACGATCGAACACAGATAACGGTAATTAACATTGCGAGAAAAAAATACCAAGAGCTAATGATCAGTAAAATAAATTATTTATACCCTTTTATCGCCTGTTTCAGGTTAAGAATAGCTATATAAGCTGAAATGTTTAATGAGAACTTTCACGATAAAAAAATTAATAACTTAAAAAATAACTATCTTTCCTAAACATAATCATAAAAATTAAGAAAAACTTACCATTTGACAAAAAACTAAAATAACGATATTTAGAAAATACTTTCACTTTTAAATCAGATATAAACACGATATACGTTTGGGTGTTTGTAAACAGCAGACGAAATTTCATGACAAATGAAGCGATTGTCACTTAGCTAGCAAACTCATCTGACCAGAGGGCTATCTATAGTTACATAGCATATAGTTCGAGGATTCTAATGCCACTTTTACACTTTCGCGACAGCTTGTGCGAGTCGAGATAACAATGCAGGAGCACGTGGTATGCACGCCGGTCTTGTCGCATGGTTGCTCGCGAGTGACGCAACCATGTATATTTCCTTCCTCCATGGACGCAACATCGATGACGGCTTTTTGGCGATAGTCGAAGGTACTCGTGGCGAGTTCTAGCGTGCCGTTTACACTATCGTTGGCTATTTTATGTTAAATGTATATAAGCTGAAATATCTAATAAGAAATTTCATTATTAAAATAAATTCAAGACGACCTTAAAAAAATATCTAAATTCCGAGTAGTCGCAATTGAATTCCCTGATTTTTTTCGAAATTACCTGAATTCCCTGATATTTCCATGAAATTTCCCGGTTATATGAAATTCCTGATAATTCCCGATTTTCCCGGTTTGTGGCCACCCTGTTAAAGTCTACTATAGTCTCTTCTGAATACGGTTCGTTTCTAGTGCGTAAGTCAGTATGGCGATGTAGTAGGTTTCGAGGCTTTTTGTCTCATTAATATCGAGGTTGTTACAGGAGGGAAAGGACTACGGACAATGAACAGGAAGGAATTCAGCCTTGGTCTTTTGAGAAAAGCAACCAGGCATTTGCCTGATTTGGGGAAAACGCTGAAAACCCATATCTGGCTGCCCACCACACTCATAGGTTTTGAATAGTGTATATTTGCACTTCCTGGGAACTTTGTTGTCCCACAACAGAGTTCTGACTTGGTAAAACCTCAACGACTGTTTTACTGTGAGAGTAGTCAGAGTTTTCCCTGACAGCACCACTGCAGCAGAACTCCAGAGATGGGAACTAGTGTACCAGAATATCCTGGATACGAGACACCCACCTGGACTTAACCACCGTTAAAATCCACTTAACCCATCATAAATTTTTTTTCCCGCATTTATACCATACCCTTACTACATATGTTCATTTTACCATCTCCTGCAATATATTATCTCAGTCATCGCATGCCGATATATCAATAGTCTACTCGTGTGAGTGGAGACTTTCCCGGCGTATCGATGCAACAAAATCTTCTCGGGTGTCCAGTCAGATGGTGGTGTAAAAACACGACGTTTCGACAGCTGACTCTGCCATCTTCATCAGGTATCTGTAGATGTTCTCAGCTGACTGTCTCTGCCTCGACTGTCTACTCATTAGCCGTTCCCCACCCTCCTCTACTACTCAGTCATTAGGTAACGTTCGTTGTGTACACACGTACCGAGCCTAATGGTCCGTTTTTCTACTAGTGAACAAGGCAGATGCTGAAATATTGTGTAGTTGTTTGTCAGCATCAGTGTTCCCTCTCATCGCAGCCATCAACTTTGGTATGTGGTGGGTTAATTTCCCTTTCTTTTCTTATTAGTAAGCATTATAGGACACAAAAAATGATAATATATGAACAACATATTCCATTTTGTACTGTTATTAATAATATTATTGCTTTATATTATTAACAAAATTCTTCAAACATGGATGCAACACCATAATGTGTAATAAGCCATTGAACTTCGATAGAATCAAATACCTTTAATTCCAGTAAGTTAAAACGAATTAAAACCCAAATTCTTCCAGCATAATATCAATAACCTATTTGTTCATGGAACCCTTCTATGCATGTATTTGCTGTAAATGTTAGCAAAAAAGATAGAGCACAATAACAAGTATGATAATAACCTGTTAAGTGATGCAACCATCTATCCAAGCAAATTAATTTTCTTTTTAAAAACATAGTATGAATTGAAATTATTGTAATATTTATATGGGAAGAATAGATGAAATACACCCAACTCTCACCAAAGCTGAAGGGAGGAGGGAAACAGAAACACGAAATAATACACAAACACAGAAAACACAATATTTTGGGGTTAACCCTTCGTCAAGTAAAAAAAAACAAGTGGCTCAGCTTGCACAAGCTTTATGGTCAACACAGTCACTCATTTAAAATATGAATAATAGTTCTGATTATAAATAACCAATTTTTTACCTGTGACATCCAGATTGTTCAAACAAAATAAACAAGGAAAAGACACAGTGACAGTGAAACATAATACCTGAACTTAATGTCAGAGCCAATTTATTTGAATCCAGTTTGCATTTGACAAAGACACAAAAAACTTACACATATAGTACTTTAAGTGAATGAGACTCACCTTATAACATCATTTTCATCTCCAAAGTCAATATCAGGCAAAACCAGTTGGCAGTCTTTCCCTGACTGTGATGTATTGGAGTTAACTATACTGACATTCTTTATTGCATCAACAACTTCATCTTGATTACTTTGTATGTCATGTAATTTGTTACTTTTAATGAATGAATGAATGCTAGGCAGAGGATCTGCATTACAGGAACTATTTCCCAACTGAAAAGGATAAATTGATATTTATGCAAAACAATATTTTCCTTACCTAGCTATATTGTGATTTGTAACAGTTTACTGAACTCCCTTATGCATGTTCTACCAATTCACAATGATAACTGTTGGAGAAACATGTACAAGCTGGCACAACAGAAAACTTTTGGCTCATGATAGCATGAGATAAGTATACTTTCAAATCAGTATAGCTAACTGATGGCAGAATTTTATTTAAAAATCACATAATATTACAGATGGAAGGAATTACAGTTAGTGCACTAATATAATTAGCTGGTCACAGTTTATGAACTTTTGGGCAATCAGGAAATGAAACTGCTGTTAGGCAATGAAAATAAGAAAAATAACCCATACTTACTACAGATGAAGGCAGGAGGGACAGTTGGACACAAAAACATTAACACACTTCACAATATATTGGTGAACAACCTGACTCATGTAGATGATACACATGGCAGAGGGAAAGAAGCGGACACATCCAGACCTACCAGATGAACGAGCAAAATATGAACCAAGAAGGATGGGTCGTATTGCAACCAGTTCACTAACAACCAATCAAGGTAAAATAAATAATTTTTTAAAAATATATTTTTGATCTGTTAAAATAAAAAGTAAATTAATTGTATATCTGTAATAGTGCAAGTAACAGGTTTACTGGTGGGGTCGTAGAGTGGGTGAGAACAAGGAGGGTGTATGACATCTAGGATGTGTTGATAGGCCAATTCCCATCTACGGAGTTACGGAAAACAGCCCTAACTGTAAAACAGATGTTGAAATTGTTGGGGTCGTGTGAGCTGGGATGGACTGCTACTGGCTGACAGTATAAACTGTTTGCTTGGTCACTGAAAGTGTTTTACAAGTTACTTGGACATTTGATTTCCTTAAGACATGCAAATAACATAGGTCACCATAGCATATCTGATCCCCCGGACATATCAACAAGAATCGCTACCAAGTAATTCTCATTTGAGGTCTGTATCAGATTCATTGTCTGGTTGCATCCTCAGTTGATCTGCCTGCTCTGGATTCACACCTCTTCTCTCAATGTTCTTGTAACCTCTTACACAGTACCTACCCTTGTATTTTGTCCAATACGTTTAGCAGGCAGATAGGGCGATAGGATTTCGGCAATTTCGAATCTTTGTCATCCCCCTTCTTGATCATTAAAATTTCACTCTACTTCCAGATGTTCAGTACTCTGCCCTGATGCAGACATTCATTACAGAGATTACACAAAGTGGGAGTTACTAGCACTATCAGTTCTTGCAGTACTTCAGCCAGAATGCCATTTGGATGTGGAGCTTTGTTCCTGGACATGACATTTGTTGCTATCTCAAACATGGCGATATTTTGAGTGTGTCACTTTGCCTGCCTTGGTTCACTTCCAGACAGAGCACTCTGCGTTCCATCACTTCACCTTCAACTTCAGTGTCTGCCAGGAACTACAGGAGTGATACTTCTGCAGTAATACTTCTTCCAACTTATAGATGTGGTTGCATCTTGTTTTTGTACAGCAGGCAGTGTAGTTGGAGGTTACTTTTCCTGCTGCAATTTTGTATGCAAAAGTTCATTTTCACAAATGCTTCCCAACTTTTTTTTGTTGCTATTAGTAGTTTTCAAAATTCATATTTAATTTGTCTATATCTTGCCAGCAGCTGTCCTCTAATATTGGCAATGAAGCAACATGGGTTAGTCCTTCCTTTACAATCATCACCTTTGCAATCTATCAGTCCAAGGTCTGTCCACTGTGCCAATAGTTCTCTTTAGAGCAGGGTTTCCCAAACTTTTAGCTCCACGTACCCCTATAAAATTTCCCACACAATAGCAAACTCCCTAAAAAATGGGTTCTTATTTTTTTTTTTACTTTTAAAAAAAAACTTAAAAAAAGTTTTAGTTGCAAAAAGCAATATGTTATTAATTAATGTGATAGATGGGCTTGTTTCTTGCAGAAGGCTGAGTCAATTTTAGGAGTATTTTGCTCATGTTCAATCTCAATTCACCATCGTGCATGGGGAGAGCCCGTCAGCCAACATAATATAAATCTTGTCACAAAGCCCCTACAATCAACTGGCAAGCCCCTAGTGGTTCGCATACCCACTTTGAGTAACTGTGCTTTAGATGAACGGACCTTACCTTCTCAATGAAATTTGGAGTTCCTGCATTAGTTCTCTTATAGCTCGATCATCATTATCATCATTTATTAGGATTTCCAACTGACAAAACCATCTCTCAGCTTATGCCATTCTTCCTTGAATGTCATTATGGAATGTGCCTCCACTGTTTCAAATTTGTTCTGCCCTTTGGCCAACTTAAAAGTGATAACATAATGGTCACTGGTTGTTAAGAATTCTAGAATGTTCCAATTTCTTGATGAAATTGTAGATTGGTGAATGTTATATTGATGTCTGACTGAACTCTTACCTGGTTGCTATATGTGTAAGGTTTATGCGTAAGATTCCTTACTGTTACATTTACCTCACTAATTGCTTCTTCAAAAAGCTAATCTTTTGTATCTGTCACCCCGCTATGTCAGAGTATGGATTTAGCATTGGTCATTATTACTACTGGCCTATTTGCTATGGCAGTGCATACTTCTATTTTTTTTCAATTTATAGTTTAATAGGATCAACCTATGGTACGAAAATCATGTGTAACTGCAATTAAATGTCAAAATGCTTATTTCTGACCTTATAAATATTATTACACATGATTGGAAAGCTTCACCAAAACTGTTGAATAGATGGTCAATTTCAACTGTTAAAATAAATTTGGAAAACCCTCCATGCAAGTGATACAAAAGAAGTGGGGATCACTTGGGAGACATACAACACCACAATTCCTTCAAGAATTCTGAAGCATATCAGGGTTTTAGAGAAAAGGCAAAGCAAAGAAGAGGTACAATGTGGACTAAGCTAAGAAAGAACATAAAAACAAATGCAGGAATACTGGACAAATGTTAATTCCCGGGGGAAAAAATGATTGAAATAACATGACCCAAAGATGGGAAGATTCTTTCATGAAGTGTAAAGATTAGATATGAGAGAAAGGCACATAAAAGAAAATTATCAAGAGAAGCTAACAAATATATGTGACTCCCTTCACCGAGGGAGCAAAAAAAAAAAAAAAAACAGGTCCCACCTCTGATGCTGAAAATATGATGGGATGAACATGTAATTCAGGCACCTTGAAGTTAGCTTCAGGATTTTGTTGCTCTTCAGAACAGCTCCCATGGATCTGCAGCTCTTCTGGCGGTGATGTGAGCAGGCCTCCTGATTCTATGATACTTGGAAATGACTGTACAGGCTGGAAAACAAAGACATTCAATTACTATTTACAATGTAAACCAAACTAATACAAGTTATAGCTGCAATCATAAACAAGAATTAGTAATATTAAAACATTTAAAAAGTAGCAACAAATTGCTGCACACTTAAGAACAGATGCTAAAACTTAGTTTCAATTACAAATGGCCTCACAGAAGTGAGTTACAAACCAATCAAAGCTGATACATCTGATGCAAGGTGTCTCTCACATTCAAGCATGTGGCAGGACAACTTAACATAGTAAATGTAAATTTTATGGGAAAGATTTTCTTTTTCATTTTGGGATTTATACCTCATCAATGTCATCAGAAGCAGGAGGATTAAGGGTAAGGAAAGGGAAGGAATTCAGTCAAGGCCTTTTGAAGGAACCATCCAAGAATTTTCCTGGAATGATTTTAGGAAACCAAAATTTGTATCCAGATGGGGATTTGAACATGCATCCACCTGAATGCCAGGCCAGTCTTACTGTTCACACACCATTCTTGGTATTTGGGAAAGAGAAATTAAGAGTTTCTTTACAGCAATTTATGTACCCTTCCCGTTTTTACTTTTGTTTTCCATATGAAGAGAGCAAAGAACAGAAATTAGCATTTTAATCTTCCTAATTCTGATTCACCTGATTTTGTGATTCTGTCATTATGTGATGAGTTTGAAGAATGTTTAAAAATGACTCTTGGCATTCAATGAATTCAGAAGTTGTATTATGACCACAAGCCAAAAATTATTTTAATTTTTACTGTAAGGGAAATTTTTAATGGATGTTCAATCAATTGTTAATCTTAACAGGTAAACAAGGTTCAATTTTCAGTGTATCTCTTTCCTACTGAGTGACAAAATATTCTAGGAAATTTTTCATTATTTTATGGAACCATTCTACTGTTAGATTGTATGCAGAGACATAATACTGTGTAAGCAGGATTACATTGAGAACAGATGTATCAGTAGTTCAGAGTAAACAGAAGGAAGAGGTGGTAAGAGATTGCAGATTATAAGACATGTAAAAGAACAGAGACACCAAAGTCAGGCTCTTGGATGATTTTGCACACACTCTCAGCCCTGCAGCTGCGGCAAGAGGAGTTACTAAGCATCAGTACAATGAAGTGCAGGCATAGGGAGAGTTCAATGGCAAGTATCATCACCTACGCTTACCAATGCTCTCAAAACGGAGGATATTTTGCCAGAACAGAGAAGCAACCTACAAGATGGCAGTAAGGAGTGTCCATAAACTACATGGTTCCATTTTGGTCTCCTTTGGACACCCCCTCCCCCCCCTCACATAGCATGACGTGGCTTTTGCCTCGACACCTCCCATGTGGAATGTAGCTTGTTTTCCTATTAATTCCCGAAGACATTTTGTACTGTTTTCTCTTTAAAGACTATTGTTAAAATTATTGCGTACTGCCTTGTGAGCCAATGTTCGCAAGTTTGTTGTACATAATCAATAAACAGCTTTAGTTAGCTGCTCTTATTTCCCAACTTCCTGCCACAGATTTTTACTGCCCTGGGGGTACAAACATAGTTTTTTTTTCTCCGTCATTATGGCTTATTTCAAATGTTTGTTTTCTATCTCTCTCCTGATGGGACCATGTTAATGGATGTCAACATAGATCATGTTAATTCTCATTTCAAGTATCACCTATGGTTTTAATAACTTATAATGCATATGCATGTAACATAGCAGTTAATTAAAAATGAGTAAAATTGTATATTAGACTGATAAAGACCAAAATATTTGTAAATTAAAAGTTTAAGGGGAAAAGAAAAGAATAGCAGATTTAATAAAGATGTTTGCTCCGATGTTTAGAAATATAGGACCTCTGGAAAAAAAAGAAGTTAGTTAAAGGGAATTGTTGATACAAAAGTCGAATGAGCAAGACAAGGTTAATTGCAGCGGATTAAGTTTCAAAATAATAATAGTTGCATAATGAGAAGATTGAACATAATATTAGTGGAGAGAAAATTCAATAGATCTTGAATAGAAAAGAACCTGCATATCTTCGGATCAAACTTAATTCAAAATTATTACAAACACGGTCACTGTTGGTATGAGAGGATTTTAGACTGAGGAAACAAAAGGAAATAAATTGCAAAGATTACAATCTTAATTCTGTCTATAAAATCCATTTATTTAATATCACAGTAGTCATAATAATGTGACATGCAGAAGTGAACAATAGACTTGAGGAAAAGTTTTGAGATATACGTTATGCTTATCGAAGAAAGGTGGTGAGTTGAAAAGGATGAAAGCTAAATTTGTCTGTAGAAATTAACACAGAACACACTTAGTAAATGACTTGGGTGGGACTTGGAACATAGGAACTGGGTAAAGAGAATGTTGGTCTGTCCCATGCCTGAGTAGAAATTAATAGTAGTATGTGGAAGGAAACACAGGATCATACCTCATATACTAACACTTGACTTCAGGAATAAGAGGTTAAGAATGTTAACATTTGTAGGGCTTGTAGTATGTTATCGGCCTAGGTGAATGAACCATTTCACTCAAATAGTGAAAGATTTAAATGTTCCAGCATTGACATAAAAATAAAGGAGAGTTTGTACCTGGGACGAATGCGGCATGTTGGAAGAACCTTCGTGCACAGAAAACGATAGAATATCAGTTTCGCTAAAGACAATTGACTCGTCCAACTCAGATGCTGATGCCTGCACAAGATGTTGGAATGATGTTTCATCACATGAATTCTGGACAGGAGCTCCATTTGTAGCTCCATCCTGGGGTATTACCATTCTGGAATGCTGAAGAGATCCTAAGAAGGGAACAGAACACACTATCATTTCTAGTACTGTCTCTACGTGTCAGCAGCAAAAATATGTGTGTTATGTATACTGATCTTCCAAACTTGGTTAGATGATACTGTATTAAGAAAAATAAATATGTGATTGTGCAAAAGACAGCATTGACTATTAACGTTTGTAATCTTACACAAATTGACCAGTTTATAAGAACACTAATGTGACAAAGTTTAACTGCATATTTAATTAGGAGACAAAAAATAAATGCAAATTGTAATACTAAAATGAGACATAATACGGAAAATGTTACATCAGTTAGCAAATTTCTATGAATATATCAGATCCAGAATTTTACCCTGGTTTTTGAATAAAAATTATGTCTAATTTGTTATTAGAACACAATTATCACATCCACAAACATCATGCAAAAAATGCTGAATAATAACACGATCTAAATCAAAACCAGATATTAAAATTAACTACAGCTATTTTCTCTACAGTGAGATCTGGCCAGAAACCCTCCCCCCCCCCGAAATCACCCTCGAAACTTATTGACGACTTTTTCTTTTTTAATCGACTGACGCAATTTGTAGACTTTTTTCTTAGCTCTACGGTCAAATTTTTTTTTACAAAACCTCACGTGAGATTTCTGTAGACCCCCAACCCTTTGGTGAGATTTGCCGACCCCCTCCCCCTCTATTTCACCTCACGTAATTTATGGATGCCCCCTAAAGAAGCTTAACTACGCAGGACACATTGGGCAGATAGTAGGAAAAGTTTTCAAAATCCTGCACTTGGTGGAGAGTGATGAGGGAATGTACAAAAGAAGTAAGAGAATTGGGTTACAAAACTTTGGTCGTCCATTGCTTAAATATAGAAGTGGGACCCAAATTTTGAGTATCAAATACAGAAGTTGGAGAGGGTGCAAAAAAGGGGATGCTATATTTGTTTCTGGAAATTATCACAGATAAAATCAATGATGCAACTAAGGAAAATGGAAGCGGCTTCTAGGCGATATAAATAAGAAAAGAAAGGGAAATTAACCCACCACATACCAAAGTGGACGGATGCGATGAGAGAACACTAATGCTGACAAACAACACACAATATTTCGGCATATGCCTTATGATTCCAACAACCTCAACGACTGTTTCACTGTGAGAGCAGTCAGAGTTTTCCCTGACAGCACCACTGCAGCAGAACTCCGGAGATGGAACTAGCGTACCAGAATATCCTGGATACAAGACACCCCCCTGGACTTAACCCGTTAAATTCCATTAACCCTCACTACTTTCTTTTTTTTTTTTCTGCTATGTTTATACCGTACCATTACTACATTGCTCATTTTACCATCGCCTGCCAAATATTAAATATATTATCTCAGACATTGTATACCGATATCGATAGTCTACTCCTTATCCGTTCCCCCCCCCCCCCCTCACCACAACACGGTTAGTCATTAGGTAACGTTCGGTGTGCACACACGTTCCGAGCCTAATGGCCCGTTTTTTCTATTTGTGAGCAAGGCATATGCCGAAATATTGTGTTGTTTGTTTGTCAGCATTAGTGTTCTCTCATTGCATCCGTCCACTTTGGTATGTGGTGGGTTAATTTCCCTTTCTTTTCTTATTTATCACAGAATAAAATCATAACAGATACGATAAAAGAGCTGGAATGGATTCATTGCAAGACAGGAGGAGGGTGAAGAGGATCATGGGAGAGTACAAGGCATATATTGGTGATGAGGCATGGAAGATATTGGTGTAAGAATGAAAAGTTATGCATGGAAGGGAAAGGGTGACCATGACCACAAGCGGGCACTTGATTTCAGGCTCAATGGTGTAGGAAGAGTCAGGGTTTGGAATAAGTTACAGAGGGAAATGATGAATAATTTACCAATAACGTTGAAAGAATTTAAAGTTAAAATTTGTAGAGGGCAAATGTAGGTGGGTGCAGGAAAGTGGGAAGATGGTGTGTAGGGAAATTGCCACTGGAGCATGCACTCCATTGCAATTTAATTAAATATTATAGTATTATTATATTACCTTTGTTACATACACCTTTCGAGTTATCATTTTTCTTCCAACAGGGCAGTGTAATGCAAAAATGTTAGACTCCATAAATTTTAATCACATTTCACAAACTTGATCCACCATTGCTTCCTAATAATTACATCTCAAACTGCTTGTCCAACTCCTCTCCGTCACACACAGGAGATATTCACCTCACATCTCCTAGCGGCCAGACCAATGCACACAATAGCAATATTCTCAATTCCTGTTTCACTGTTCCTACTATCAGAGCTCTCCAGTCAAGAAGAATTTATCTGAATTTAATCTGTAAGAATTGTATAATACATATTGTTTAATATCTGAGCTAGCCCTACTTTTATTTTACCTTCACCTTAATAACAATACTCTCACCGTTATTCTTCTCTTCCTCTTCCCAAAAAGCAAAAAACACTGCCCACAATTGGTGCTGTTATGACGGAATTTTCATCTTCTTCTTTCTGATAAGACCTTCTGGGACCACGTTCCAATTTCAGTTATTTATTCTTTGCTGTTTTTTTTTTCTTCGATTCAATCCAATATTCCTTCATCAGTTTCTTCCTTCTCTCCTCAGACCACTTTGGAGTAACTTCTTACCTCTTCTGCCTTGGAATCCTTCCATACTTAATACCATATTTCTAAAGATCTCTCTTTCCATAATTTCCTCTTCTCTTATTTCTTTCCAAATCTTTCTTAACCTCTGAATCCAGCTGGTTGTTGTTTTTTTTTTTCCCCCAAAGGTAATTGAATATCTTTTTCTAAATGGACAGGACAGATAAAATACACCCAACACTCACCAAAGCTTAAGGGAGGAGGGCAGCAGCAACAAAAAACAACACACAAACAAAGAAAAACAATATTTCAGGTTAGAAACCCATTTTCAAGTTAACAGAAGTACATGGCTGAGCTTGCGCAAGCCCTGCGTTCGACGCAGCCACTGATAGATTCAGTCATGCACTTCTGTTAACTTGAAAATGGGTTTTTAACCCGAAATATTGTTTTTCTTTGTTTGTGTGTTTTTTGTTGCTGCCCTCCTCCCTTCAGCTTTGGTGAGTGGTGGGTGTATTTTATCTGTCCTGTCCATTTAGAAAAAGATATTCAATTACCTTTGGGGGAAAAAAAAAAACAACAACCAGCTGGATTCAAGAGGTTAAGAAAGATTTGGAAAGAAATAAGAGAAGAGGAAATTATGGAAAGAGAGATCTTTAGAAATATGGTATTAAGTATGGAAGGATTCCAAGGCAGAAGAGGTAAGAAGTTACTCCAAAGTGGTCTGAGGAGAGAAGGAAGAAACTGATGAAGGAATATTGGATTGAATCGAAGAAAAAAAAAACAGCAAAGAATAAATAACTGAAATTGGAACGTGGTCCCAGAAGGTCTTATCAGAAAGAAGAAGATGAAAATTCCGTCATAACAGCACCAATTGTGGGCAGTGTTTTTTGCTTTTTGGGAAGAGGAAGAGAAGAATAACGGTGAGAGTATTGTTATTTAAGGTGAAGGTAAAATAAAAGTAGGGCTAGCTCAGATATTAAACAATATGTATTATACAATTCTTACAGATTAAATTCAGATAAATTCTTCTTGACTGGAGAGCTCTGATAGTAGGAACAGTGAAACAGGAATTGAGAATATTGCTATTGTGTGCATTGGTCTGGCCGCTAGGAGATGTGAGGTGAATATCTCCTGTGTGTGACGGAGAGGAGTTGGACAAGCAGTTTGAGATGTAATTATTAGGAAGCAATGGTGGATCAAGTTTGTGAAATGTGATTAAAATTTATGGAGTCTAACATTTTTGCATTACACTGCCCTGTTGGAAGAAAAATGATAACTCGAAAGGTGTATGTAACAAAGGTAATATAATAATACTATAATATTTAATTAAATTGCAATGGAGTGCATGCTCCAGTGGCAATTTCCCTACACACCCATCTTCCCACTTTCCTGCACCCACCTACATTTGCCCTCTACAAATTTTAACTTTAAATTCTTTCAACGTTATTGGTAAATTATTCATCATTTCCCTCTGTAACTTATTCCAAACCCTGACTCTTCCTACACCATTGAGCCTGAAATCAAGTGCCCGCTTGTGGTCATGGTCACCCTTTCCCTTCCATGCATAACTTTTCATTCTTACACCAATATCTTTCCATGCCTCATCACCAATATATGCCTTGTACTCTCCCATGATCCTCTTCACCCTCCTCCTGTCTTGCAATGAATCCCATTCCAGCTCTTTTATCGTATCTGTTACTGATTTTATTCTGTGATATAAATAAGAAAAGAAAGGGAAATTAACCCACCACATACCAAAGTGGACGGATGCAATGAGAGAACACTAATGCTGACAAACAAACAACACAATATTTCGGCATATGCCTTGCTCACAAATAGAAAAAACGGGCCATTAGGCTCGGAACGTGTGTGCACACCGAACGTTACCTAATGACTAACCGTGTTGTGGTGAGGGGGGGGGGGGGGGAACGGATAAGGAGTAGACTATCGATATCGGTATACAATGTCTGAGATAATATATTTAATATTTTGGCAGGCGATGGTAAAATGAGCAAATGTAGTAATGGTACGGTATAAACATAGCAGAAAAAAAAAAAAAAGTAGTGATGGGTTAATTGGAATTTAACGGTGGTTAAGTCCAGGTGGGTGTCTTGTATCCAGGATATTCTGGTACGCTAGTTCCCATCTCCGGAGTTCTGCTGCAGTGGTGCTGTCAGGGAAAACTCTGACTGCTCTCACAGTGAAACAGTCGTTGAGGTTGTTGGAATCATAAGGCATATGCCGAAATATTGTGTTGTTTGTTTGTCAGCATTAGTGTTCTCTCATCGCATCCGTCCACTTTGGTATGTGGTGGGTTAATTTCCCTTTCTTTTCTTATTTATATCGCCTAGAAGCCGCTTCCATTTTCCTTAGTTGCATCATTGATTTTATTCTGTGATAATTTCCAGAAACAAATATAGCATCCCCTTTTTTGCACCCTCTCCAACTTCTGTATTTGATACTCAAAATTTGGGTCCCACTTCTATATTTAAGCAATGGACTGACCAAAGTTTTGTAACCCAATTCTCTTACTTCTTTTGTACATTCCCTCATCACTCTCCACCAAGTGCAGGATTTTGAAACCTTTTCCTACTATCTGCCCAATGTGTCCTGCGTAGTTAAGCTTCTTTAGGGGGCATCCATAAATTACGTGAGGTGAAATAGAGGGGGAGGGGGTCTGGCAAAATCTCACCAAAGGGTTGGGGGTCTACAGAAATCTCACGTGAGGTTTTGTAAAAAAAAAATTTGACCGTAGAGCTAAGAAAAAAGTCTACAAATTGCGTCAGTCGATTAAAAAAGAAAAAAGTCGTCAATAAGTTTCGAGGGTGATTTCGGGGGGGGGGAGGGTTTCTGGCCAGATCTCACTGTAGAGAAAATAGCTGTAGTTAATTTTAATATCTGGTTTTGATTTAGATCGTGTTATTATTCAGCATTTTTTGCATGATGTTTGTGGATGTGATAATTGTGTTCTAATAACAAATTAGACATAATTTTTATTCAAAAACCAGGGTAAAATTCTGGATCTGATATATTCATAGAAATTTGCTAACTGATGTAACATTTTCCGTATTATGTCTCATTTTAGTATTACAATTTGCATTTATTTTTTGTCTCCTAATTAAATATGCAGTTAAACTTTGTCACATTAGTGTTCTTATAAACTGGTCAATTTGTGTAAGATTACAAACGTTAATAGTCAATGCTGTCTTTTGCACAATCACATATTTATTTTTCTTAATACAGTATC
Source organism: Vandiemenella viatica (assembly GCA_031002005.1). Taxonomy (NCBI): domain Eukaryota; kingdom Metazoa; phylum Arthropoda; class Insecta; order Orthoptera; family Morabidae; genus Vandiemenella; species Vandiemenella viatica. The sequence continues at coordinate 14,932 of JARYHS010005996.1, forward strand.
ATCTAACCAAGTTTGGAAGATCAGTATACATAACACACATATTTTTGCTGCTGACACGTAGAGACAGTACTAGAAATGATAGTGTGTTCTGTTCCCTTCTTAGGATCTCTTCAGCATTCCAGAATGGTAATACCCCAGGATGGAGCTACAAATGGAGCTCCTGTCCAGAATTCATGTGATGAAACATCATTCCAACATCTTGTGCAGGCATCAGCATCTGAGTTGGACGAGTCAATTGTCTTTAGCGAAACTGATATTCTATCGTTTTCTGTGCACGAAGGTTCTTCCAACATGCCGCATTCGTCCCAGGTACAAACTCTCCTTTATTTTTATGTCAATGCTGGAACATTTAAATCTTTCACTATTTGAGTGAAATGGTTCATTCACCTAGGCCGATAACATACTACAAGCCCTACAAATGTTAACATTCTTAACCTCTTATTCCTGAAGTCAAGTGTTAGTATATGAGGTATGATCCTGTGTTTCCTTCCACATACTACTATTAATTTCTACTCAGGCATGGGACAGACCAACATTCTCTTTACCCAGTTCCTATGTTCCAAGTCCCACCCAAGTCATTTACTAAGTGTGTTCTGTGTTAATTTCTACAGACAAATTTAGCTTTCATCCTTTTCAACTCACCACCTTTCTTCGATAAGCATAACGTATATCTCAAAACTTTTCCTCAAGTCTATTGTTCACTTCTGCATGTCACATTATTATGACTACTGTGATATTAAATAAATGGATTTTATAGACAGAATTAAGATTGTAATCTTTGCAATTTATTTCCTTTTGTTTCCTCAGTCTAAAATCCTCTCATACCAACAGTGACCGTGTTTGTAATAATTTTGAATTAAGTTTGATCCGAAGATATGCAGGTTCTTTTCTATTCAAGATCTATTGAATTTTCTCTCCACTAATATTATGTTCAATCTTCTCATTATGCAACTATTATTATTTTGAAACTTAATCCGCTGCAAGATTAACCTTGTCTTGCTCATTCGACTTTTGTATCAACAATTCCCTTTAACTAACTTCTTTTTTTTTCCAGAGGTCCTATATTTCTAAACATCGGAGCAAACCATCTTTATTAAATCTGCTATTCTTTTCTTTTCCCCTTAAACTTTTAATTTACAAATATTTTGGTCTTTATCAGTCTAATATACAATTTTACTCATTTTTAATTAACTGCTATGTTACATGCATATGCATTATAAGTTATTAAAACCATAGGTGATACTTGAAATGAGAATTAACATGATCTATGTTGACATCCATTAACATGGTCCCATCAGGAGAGAGATAGAAAACAAACATTTGAAATAAGCCATAATGACGGAGGAAAAAAAAACTATGTTTGTACCCCCAGGGCAGTAAAAATCTGTGGCAGGAAGTTGGGAAATAAGAGCAGCTAACTAAAGCTGTTTATTGATTATGTACAACAAACTTGCGAACATTGGCTCACAAGGCAGTACGCAATAATTTTAACAATAGTCTTTAAAGAGAAAACAGTACAAAATGTCTTCGGGAATTAATAGGAAAACAAGCTACATTCCACATGGGAGGTGTCGAGGCAAAAGCCACGTCATGCTATGTGAGGGGGGGGAGGGGGTGTCCAAAGGAGACCAAAATGGAACCATGTAGTTTATGGACACTCCCTTACTGCCATCTTGTAGGTTGCTTCTCTGTTCTGGCAAAATATCCTCCGTTTTGAGAGCATTGGTAAGCGTAGGTGATGATACTTGCCATTGAACTCTCCCTATGCCTGCACTTCATTGTACTGATGCTTAGTAACTCCTCTTGCCGCAGCTGCAGGGCTGAGAGTGTGTGCAAAATCATCCAAGAGCCTGACTTTGGTGTCTCTGTTCTTTTACATGTCTTATAATCTGCAATCTCTTACCACCTCTTCCTTCTGTTTACTCTGAACTACTGATACATCTGTTCTCAATGTAATCCTGCTTACACAGTATTATGTCTCTGCATACAATCTAACAGTAGAATGGTTCCATAAAATAATGAAAAATTTCCTAGAATATTTTGTCACTCAGTAGGAAAGAGATACACTGAAAATTGAACCTTGTTTACCTGTTAAGATTAACAATTGATTGAACATCCATTAAAAATTTCCCTTACAGTAAAAATTAAAATAATTTTTGGCTTGTGGTCATAATACAACTTCTGAATTCATTGAATGCCAAGAGTCATTTTTAAACATTCTTCAAACTCATCACATAATGACAGAATCACAAAATCAGGTGAATCAGAATTAGGAAGATTAAAATGCTAATTTCTGTTCTTTGCTCTCTTCATATGGAAAACAAAAGTAAAAACGGGAAGGGTACATAAATTGCTGTAAAGAAACTCTTAATTTCTCTTTCCCAAATACCAAGAATGGTGTGTGAACAGTAAGACTGGCCTGGCATTCAGGTGGATGCATGTTCAAATCCCCATCTGGATACAAATTTTGGTTTCCTAAAATCATTCCAGGAAAATTCTTGGATGGTTCCTTCAAAAGGCCTTGACTGAATTCCTTCCCTTTCCTTACCCTTAATCCTCCTGCTTCTGATGACATTGATGAGGTATAAATCCCAAAATGAAAAAGAAAATCTTTCCCATAAAATTTACATTTACTATGTTAAGTTGTCCTGCCACATGCTTGAATGTGAGAGACACCTTGCATCAGATGTATCAGCTTTGATTGGTTTGTAACTCACTTCTGTGAGGCCATTTGTAATTGAAACTAAGTTTTAGCATCTGTTCTTAAGTGTGCAGCAATTTGTTGCTACTTTTTAAATGTTTTAATATTACTAATTCTTGTTTATGATTGCAGCTATAACTTGTATTAGTTTGGTTTACATTGTAAATAGTAATTGAATGTCTTTGTTTTCCAGCCTGTACAGTCATTTCCAAGTATCATAGAATCAGGAGGCCTGCTCACATCACCGCCAGAAGAGCTGCAGATCCATGGGAGCTGTTCTGAAGAGCAACAAAATCCTGAAGCTAACTTCAAGGTGCCTGAATTACATGTTCATCCCATCATATTTTCAGCATCAGAGGTGGGACCTGTTTTTTTTTTTTTTTTTTGCTCCCTCGGTGAAGGGAGTCACATATATTTGTTAGCTTCTCTTGATAATTTTCTTTTATGTGCCTTTCTCTCATATCTAATCTTTACACTTCATGAAAGAATCTTCCCATCTTTGGGTCATGTTATTTCAATCATTTTTTCCCCCTGGGAATTAACATTTGTCCAGTATTCCTGCATTTGTTTTATGTTCTTTCTTAGCTTAGTCCACATTGTACCTCTTCTTTGCTTTGCCTTTTCTCTAAAACCCTGATATGCTTCAGAATTCTTGAAGGAATTGTGGTGTTGTATGTCTCCCCAAGTGATCCCCACTTCTTTTGTATCACTTGCATGGAGGGTTTTCCAAATTTATTTTAACAGTTGAAATTGACCATCTATTCAACAGTTTTGGTGAAGCTTTCCAATCATGTGTAATAATATTTATAAGGTCAGAAATAAGCATTTTGACATTTAATTGCAGTTACACATGATTTTCGTACCATAGGTTGATCCTATTAAACTATAAATTGAAAAATAAAGAGAAGTATGCACTGCCATAGCAAATAGGCCAGTAGTAATAATGACCAATGCTAAATCCATACTCTGACATAGCGGGGTGACAGATACAAAAGATTAGCTTTTTGAAGAAGCAATTAGTGAGGTAAATGTAACAGTAAGGAATCTTACGCATAAACCTTACACATATAGCAACCAGGTAAGAGTTCAGTCAGACATCAATATAACATTCACCAATCTACAATTTCATCAAGAAATTGGAACATTCTAGAATTCTTAACAACCAGTGACCATTATGTTATCACTTTTAAGTTGGCCAAAGGGCAGAACAAATTTGAAACAGTGGAGGCACATTCCATAATGACATTCAAGGAAGAATGGCATAAGCTGAGAGATGGTTTTGTCAGTTGGAAATCCTAATAAATGATGATAATGATGATCGAGCTATAAGAGAACTAATGCAGGAACTCCAAATTTCATTGAGAAGGTAAGGTCCGTTCATCTAAAGCACAGTTACTCAAAGTGGGGTATGCGAACCACTAGGGGCTTGCCAGTTGATTGTAGGGGCTTTGTGACAAGATTTATATTATGTTGGCTGACGGGCTCTCCCCATGCACGATGGTGAATTGAGATTGAACATGAGCAAAATACTCCTAAAATTGACTCAGCCTTCTGCAAGAAACAAGCCCATCTATCACATTAATTAATAACATATTGCTTTTTGCAACTAAAACTTTTTTTAAGTTTTTTTTTAAAAGTATTTAAAAAAAAAATAAGAACCCAGTTTTTTTAGGGAGTTTGCTATTGTGTGGGAAATTTTATAGGGGTACGTGGAGCTAAAAGTTTGGGAAACCCTGCTCTAAAGAGAACTATTGGCACAGTGGACAGACCTTGGACTGATAGATTGCAAAGGTGATGATTGTAAAGGAAGGACTAACACATGTTGCTTCATTGCCAATATTAGAGGACAGCTGCTGGCAAGATATAGACAAATTAAATATGAATTTTGAAAACTACTAATAGCAACAAAATAAAAAAGTTGGGAAGCATTTGTGAAAATGAACTTTGCATACAAAATTGCAGCAGGAAAAAGTAACCTCCAACTACACTGCCTGCTGTACAAAAACAAGATGCAACCACATCTATAAGTTGGAAGAAGTATTACTGCAGAAGTATCACTCCTGTAGTTCCTGGCAGACACTGAAGTTGAAGGTGAAGTGATGGAACGCAGAGTGCTCTGTCTGGAAGTAACCAGGCAGGCAAAGTGACACACTCAAAATATCGCCATGTTTTGAGATAGCAACAAATGTCATGTCCAGGAACAAAGCTCCACATCCAAATGGCATTCTGGCTGAAGTACTGCAAGAACTGATAGTGCTAGTAACTCCCACTTTGTGTAATCTCTGTAATGAATGTCTGCATCAGGGCAGAGTACTGAACATCTGGAAGTAGAGTGAAATTTTAATGATCAAGAAGGGGGATGACAAAGATTCGAAATTGCCGAAATCCTATCGCCCTATCTGCCTGCTAAACGTATTGGACAAAATACAAGGGGTAGGTACTGTGTAAGAGGTTACAAGAACATTGGAGAGAAGAGGTGTGAATCCAGAGCAGGCAGATCAACTGAGGATGCAACCAGACAATGAATCTGATACAGACCTCAAATGAGAATTACTTGGTAGCGATTCTTGTTGATATGTCCGGGGGATGATATGCTATGGTGACCTATGTTATTTGCATGGCTTAAGGAAATCAAATGTCCAAGTAACTTGTAAAACACTTTCAGTGACCAAAGCAAACAGTTTATACTGTCAGCCAGTAGCAGTCCATCCCAGCTCACACGACCCAACAATTTCAACATCTGTTTTACAGTTAGGGCTGTTTTCCGTAACTCCGTAGATGGGAATTGGCCTATCAACACATCCTAGATGTCATACACCCTCCTTGTTCTCACCCACTCTACGACCCCACCAGTAAACCTGTTACTTGCACTATTACAGATATACAATTAATTTACTTTTTATTTTAACAGATCAAAAATATTTTAAAAAATTATTTATTTTACCTTGATTGGTTGTTAGTGAACTGGTTGCAATACGACCCATCCTTCTTGGTTCATTTTGCTCGTTCATCTGGTAGGTCTGGATGTGTCCGCTTCTTTCCCTCTGCCATGTGTATCATCTACATGAGTCAGGTTGTTCACCAATATATTGTGAAGTGCGTTAATGTTTTTGTGTCCAACTGTCCCTCCTGCCTTCATCTGTAGTAAGTATGGGTTATTTTTCTTATTTTCATTGCCTAACAGCAGTTTCATTTCCTGATTGCCCAAAAGTTCATAAACTGTGACCAGCTAATTATATTAGTGCACTAACTGTAATTCCTTCCATCTGTAATATTATGTGATTTTTAATAAAATTCTGCCATCAGTTAGCTATACTGATTTGAAAGTATACTTATCTCATGCTATCATGAGCCAAAAGTTTTCTGTTGTGCCAGCTTGTACATGTTTCTCCAACAGTTATCATTGTGAATTGGTAGAACATGCATAAGGGAGTTCAGTAAACTGTTACAAATCACAATATAGCTAGGTAAGGAAAATATTGTTTTGCATAAATATCAATTTATCCTTTTCAGTTGGGAAATAGTTCCTGTAATGCAGATCCTCTGCCTAGCATTCATTCATTCATTAAAAGTAACAAATTACATGACATACAAGTAATCAAGATGAAGTTGTTGATGCAATAAAGAATGTCAGTATAGTTAACTCCAATACATCACAGTCAGGGAAAGACTGCCAACTGGTTTTGCCTGATATTGACTTTGGAGATGAAAATGATGTTATAAGGTGAGTCTCATTCACTTAAAGTACTATATGTGTAAGTTTTTTGTGTCTTTGTCAAATGCAAACTGGATTCAAATAAATTGGCTCTGACATTAAGTTCAGGTATTATGTTTCACTGTCACTGTGTCTTTTCCTTGTTTATTTTGTTTGAACAATCTGGATGTCACAGGTAAAAAATTGGTTATTTATAATCAGAACTATTATTCATATTTTAAATGAGTGACTGTGTTGACCATAAAGCTTGTGCAAGCTGAGCCACTTGTTTTTTTTTACTTGACGAAGGGTTAACCCCAAAATATTGTGTTTTCTGTGTTTGTGTATTATTTCGTGTTTCTGTTTCCCTCCTCCCTTCAGCTTTGGTGAGAGTTGGGTGTATTTCATCTATTCTTCCCATATAAATATTACAATAATTTCAATTCATACTATGTTTTTAAAAAGAAAATTAATTTGCTTGGATAGATGGTTGCATCACTTAACAGGTTATTATCATACTTGTTATTGTGCTCTATCTTTTTTGCTAACATTTACAGCAAATACATGCATAGAAGGGTTCCATGAACAAATAGGTTATTGATATTATGCTGGAAGAATTTGGGTTTTAATTCGTTTTAACTTACTGGAATTAAAGGTATTTGATTCTATCGAAGTTCAATGGCTTATTACACATTATGGTGTTGCATCCATGTTTGAAGAATTTTGTTAATAATATAAAGCAATAATATTATTAATAATAACAGTACAAAATGGAATATGTTGTTCATATATTATCATTTTTTGTGTCCTATAATGCTTACTAATAAGAAAAGAAAGGGAAATTAACCCACCACATACCAAAGTTGATGGCTGCGATGAGAGGGAACACTGATGCTGACAAACAACTACACAATATTTCAGCATCTGCCTTGTTCACTAGTAGAAAAACGGACCATTAGGCTCGGTACGTGTGTACACAACGAACGTTACCTAATGACTGAGTAGTAGAGGAGGGGGGGAACGGCTAATGAGTAGACAGTCGAGGCAGAGACAGTCAGCTGAGAACATCTACAGATACCTGATGAAGATGGCAGAGTCAGCTGTCGAAAACGTCGTGTTTTTACACCACATCTGACTGGACACCCGAGAAGATTTTGTTGCATCGATACGCCGGGAAAGTCTCCACTCACACGAGTAGACTATTGATATATCGGCATGCGATGACTGAGATAATATATTGCAGGAGATGGTAAAATGAACATATGTAGTAAGGGTATGGTATAAATGCGGGAAAAAAAATTTATGATGGGTTAAGTGGATTTTAACGGTGGTTAAGTCCAGGTGGGTGTCTCGTATCCAGGATATTCTGGTACACTAGTTCCCATCTCTGGAGTTCTGCTGCAGTGGTGCTGTCAGGGAAAACTCTGACTACTCTCACAGTAAAACAGTCGTTGAGGTTTTACCAAGTCAGAACTCTGTTGTGGGACAACAAAGTTCCCAGGAAGTGCAAATATACACTATTCAAAACCTATGAGTGTGGTGGGCAGCCAGATATGGGTTTTCAGCGTTTTCCCCAAATCAGGCAAATGCCTGGTTGCTTTTCTCAAAAGACCAAGGCTGAATTCCTTCCTGTTCATTGTCCGTAGTCCTTTCCCTCCTGTAACAACCTCGATATTAATGAGACAAAAAGCCTCGAAACCTACTACATCGCCATACTGACTTACGCACTAGAAACGAACCGTATTCAGAAGAGACTATAGTAGACTTTAACAGGGTGGCCACAAACCGGGAAAATCGGGAATTATCAGGAATTTCATATAACCGGGAAATTTCATGGAAATATCAGGGAATTCAGGTAATTTCGAAAAAAATCAGGGAATTCAATTGCGACTACTCGGAATTTAGATATTTTTTTAAGGTCGTCTTGAATTTATTTTAATAATGAAATTTCTTATTAGATATTTCAGCTTATATACATTTAACATAAAATAGCCAACGATAGTGTAAACGGCACGCTAGAACTCGCCACGAGTACCTTCGACTATCGCCAAAAAGCCGTCATCGATGTTGCGTCCATGGAGGAAGGAAATATACATGGTTGCGTCACTCGCGAGCAACCATGCGACAAGACCGGCGTGCATACCACGTGCTCCTGCATTGTTATCTCGACTCGCACAAGCTGTAGTGTAAAAGTGGCATTAGAATCCTCGAACTATATGCTATGTAACTATAGATAGCCCTCTGGTCAGATGAGTTTGCTAGCTAAGTGACAATCGCTTCATTTGTCATGAAATTTCGTCTGCTGTTTACAAACACCCAAACGTATATCGTGTTTATATCTGATTTAAAAGTGAAAGTATTTTCTAAATATCGTTATTTTAGTTTTTTGTCAAATGGTAAGTTTTTCTTAATTTTTATGATTATGTTTAGGAAAGATAGTTATTTTTTAAGTTATTAATTTATTTTAATCGTGAAAGTTCTCATTAAACATTTCAGCTTATATATTCTTAACCTGAAACAGGCGATAAAAGGGTATAAATAATTTTACTGATCATTAGCTCTTGGTATTTTTTTCTCGCAATGTTAATTACCGTTATCTGTGTTCGATCGTCAAAGTTTTTTCGAATGTTGAAACGATGCGACAGCGTATTAGCGCCATGGAGGAAGGAAATGATTAGCGCTCGCAACGAGTGTCTTTGACTCGCACCAAACACCCCCAAAGAAGCGAGCGGCACTCGCGAGCAACTACGCGAGAAGACCAATACCAGCGTACCGTGTGTTGATGCAGTGCTATCTCGATTCGAAT
>JARYHS010005998.1:0-24122 GCA_031002005.1 Vandiemenella viatica
GAAAACTTTAGAATATTAGAAAATGAAATATTCTCAGCAGCTGACACAGTGCAAACAGCCCAATGCTTTGGTACTCCTACGATGTCCGCCGCGCATGCGCAGTAGGAGAGCAGTTTTCCATGAGGTTTCACGGATTTAACGTTATTTCGTCTGCATAACATTTATACCATGGAGGAAGGAATATATTATATTCCTTCCTCCATGGTATAAATGTTATTTTCATGCGATGTTTCTATGGAAACTAGGGAGTCCATCTCTGCCCTCATTTTCAACAGCTGCAAAACTGTTTTGGCGGTGCCGCGGCAACGGTCGGAAACAAAAGCCGGCAAAAGACGTAATCCAGTATTCTGCTGCTAGGCGACACGTTGCTCCTTCAACATGTTGATAAAAATTTTCAAGGCCACACTGAACAGGCATCCAGTGTCCCTGTTGACTAAAACACGAGTTGTTCTAATATCAATAGCTTCTACAAATATACTGTTCCAAAACTTTTGAGACTCCTTCAAAATGTCAAATGAAAGTGACATTTTATTGGGAAATATAAACACTTTAGACAAAATAGTAAGGAGCCAGACCATCGATTAAATAAAGGTAGCTTAATTTTGAGACAATGATAATACTATAATTCCAAATGACAGCCAACGTAATTTTTGAAGACAAACATTGAATATAAGTAATTTTAAAAATGCGATTTTTAAAAATTTAGTAGCGTATCGGTAGATGGAAAAGTAGGTACCCATGAATTAGGCTTTTTTTTTTTTTTTTTTTTTTTTTTTTTTTTTTTTTTTTTTTTTTTTTTTTTTGCAAATGAACGCATAAATAACGCCGGAAACATTTATTTTGTTTTATGTAAACTGTCATCAAACATCAGGAGTAGTTTTTATTGGCATTATTTAGCGGGGATCGGTCATATTTCACTAGTCGATCGATTTTACTGAAAGATATACCGGTGACCGTGCGACATCCGGCACCAATCAGAAAATGCCACCAACCTCTTGAAATTGCCACTAGCCTTTTGAAATTGTGATTGGTGTCTTCTTCTCGTTTCTCACCCCCGATTTACCGAACAGTAGCCACAAATTAAATTGTAAATACCGAATTTTGAGACGACTATGTAACTACAAAATTCTGTGACTGCAATAATACCACAAGGATCATATCACGCTAAACTGTTATGTTCCCTTCCTATCATTTATGGTTAGGATTAAATGCCGAACTTGTTTTCAAAGATTATTTTTATTATTAATTGCGATGCAGCACACGCTCTGGTGGCAATTCACTGTCATCTAATTATCACTTTTTTTATTATTTTTTAAATTATCTTAATTAATTTGAATGTTAAATTTCTACGGCCTCTACTTTTGCGATTTATAAATTTTAAATTATTTCAGTGTTTCTGGAAAATTATTCATCACTTCACTTGGTAATTGGTTCCAAACACTGACACCCTTAATTACAAAAGAAAATTTTCCCATTCCCTTATGCATGAAATCGACTGCCAGCTTGTCGTCATGGTCAAATTTCCTCAACTCCTGTATTTGACAGCCAAACTACACCACCATATTCAACCAATTGGCTGACCAAAATTTTGTAACACAGTCTCTTTATTCTGGAGCATCCTCTCTTCGCCCTCTCCAGAAAATGTAGGATTTTGTAAACTTTTCCAACCGCCTGCTCAATGTGATCTGCCCAGTTAGTTTATTATCAACGTGATGTCAAGATACAATTGATTTTCTCTATCGATGCAACATGACGTTAAGATATTGTGTGAAATATTTTTTATCGTAAATTTCATGTGACTTAACGATGGATAGAAGTTGAAACGTCAAAAACAAATTTTAGCCTAACGATGGTATTATCCAACGCTTCAAAAGATTTTTCATTGCTGATAGATGCGAGACACAATCATATTTTGACGTTCTTTTTCATATACAGGGTGATTCACGAAGATATGCTAATATTTTAATATGTTATTCTACAAGTGAAACTAAAAAAAAAAAGTTCATATAAACATAGGTCCGCAAATGTTTAGTTACGGAGTTACAGCTAATGAAAGATTTTACCTGAAATTTAGCAACCTCGCTAATATGAAGCCATCGCAAAACTATACGAGGTTACAGTAAAGCACGATTTCCATTTATATTGTTGATATTGATCTGATGACTGTAATAAAACAAGTCCCAGACATGTATCTACAGTAGTTTTCCTGAAATTGCAGGGAAGAAATAATTTGGGAAAATTTGTAATTTATTAACTACTTGGCCCAATTTTTTTTTTAATTTTTTTTTTTAATTTCCAGACAATTGCACAAAGTTTTCAACAGAAGTTGTAGAGAATTTAACTTTGGGAAAATGATGGTAATAGAGTTAACTACAATGGTATGAATGTGTCAGATAATCTGCTTTTATTAATACCATAGTTCAGTATTATGGAAGTTGTACAGTGCACATACAATTTCACAATACATTCACAATAAATGTTCAAAAATGTCTCCACTGAGTTCAATGCATTTAGCTGCGCGTGTATGAATGGATTTTGTTACTCGTTTCAGTTTCACATGGTTGTTCTTAATTTTGTGTATTGCATTCATAATGCGAGCAAATTGCCTCACGTATATTGACTTTGTCCTTATAAACTGTCTTTCAGTTTCATCCATAACCATACACAAAAATCCATTGGTGTTAAATCGTGCTATCTGTGTGGCCACAGACGTGTAGCACCACGACCAATCCATTTCTGGGGAAAATGTTCATTTAAATGTCTAGTAACTGTGAAATGTGGAGGCGCGCCGTCATGTTGAAAATACATTTCCAATCGCGTAGCAAGTGGAACATCTGCAAGCAAGTGGAACATCTTCAAGCAAGTGGGGCATTTCTTCTTGAAGGAATTGGAAGTACGTCTCGCCAGTTAGGCGTCCTTGGAAAATGAATGGTCCAATAAAGTGTATGTTGATTATACCACACCAGTCACCACACATTTATGCTAAATCGTTGCACTCTTGCATGTGAGTTTCCTTCATTGTTTTAAATGCTGAGACATAAAATTCGTTCATACACTATTGAATATTCGTATAGTAGAGAGCAATGAAACAGAATTTCAATATTAGTAGAGGTAGCTCTGCCACTGAACTTCGATATTTGCATAAAGGAAAGATTCAGTCAAATCGGGAAAAATGTGGAGATGAAGTGAGAACGCTATTAAAGCTGAATATCGTGCTACTGATTGGAAAAAATGAAGATAAAGATATATATATATATGCAGATAGATGACTCATGGAGATGACTGAATGTTATCAATAAAATAATGTGTTAGAGAATTCTGGTTGTATTGGTGATGAGGCATGGAAAGATATTGGTGTAAGAATTGAAAGTAATGCATGGAAGGGAAAAGATGACCATGGCCACAAGCAAGCACTCCATTTCAGGCACAAGGGTATAGGAAGATTTTCTTTTTTAGGTAAGGGTGTCAGGGATTGGAATAAGTTACCAAGAGAAATGATTAATAATTTGCCAAAAACGTTGAAAGAACTTAAAGTTAAAATTTTGTAAAGGGTAAATGTAGGTGGATGCAGAAAAGGGGGATGATGGGTGTTTAGGGAAATTGCCACAGGAGCATGCGCTCCATTGCAATTTAATTTAATTTAATAGCGAAACATAAATAGCACAAAGAAATCGATAATATAAAAACTGACATAACATAAAGCAAAAATATTATTTTATTATTTCGGCAGTAAAATGAATACTTTTTATATCAAAAGTATAAATGAAGTAACATGGAAAACAGAAACTGGAAGAAGAGCCTACATGAGAATAAATAACTTAGGAAGAAACAATGACAGCAGTATTACTTCAAAGGGACATGGCTGAATATTTCTTTCTGTTCTTTCTCCCCAATTTTCTACCGTTTAACGATGTAATATGTTTGGATATGTCCAGAGCAGGTTATTTTCAAACAACAGATTATATATCTCAATTTTCAAAACATTTTCCTTGGGGTCTGTTACTAAAAAGACCATTTTTATTTGGTATCAAAATACAATATGCAGGATGGATACTTTCGCGTGTGGAATAACTGTGGCAAGAGATTTAATTTATTTTTTCATACTTTTTTTGATTTGTAGGTAGTACTGTCCACTATCCCATTTTATACCGAATTTTTAATTTAATTTAATGCTCTCTCTTCTGTTTTCACTAATTGCAATATCACAAACCAATATTTTTCTCTTTACAAAATCTAATTCCAAATTACGTGCCTATTTGACAAAGGAATGGTGGATATTGCATACTCAACTAAGCACTGTCATTAGCTTAGTTCCTATGTAATATATTGTAATTCTAGTTTTATATTGTTAGTGCTATTATTTCAGATATACTAAACAACTGTTTCTTTGCAAGAGTCTGAAGAAGAGAAGCCTCCCCGTCGTCCCCCTCGCCTGTGCTGGTTGGAGGTGTCAGTGAGGATGTCCTGCAGGCTCTGTGAGACAACAGAGGTCACTCTGTTCACCAAAGATCCCAAGGAGGCTCTGAAGAACTCTACTTTCTTTAATCTCTTCCGACAAAGATATATATTATGAAAGTTTCGATGTTCCTGCAGCTTCTGAGGCTTCTATGTTTAAAGGCGGACCTCTGTTTGTCCACAGAGGAGGAGAAAAACTGCTGGACGAAATTTTGTGATTTGCACCTTGCCCTTGCAAGGAAGAATTGAGCGTTGAGGAATTCGTCTATGAGTCGCTCTTTGAAGGTGCATCAGCGATTCCAACTGGCGGTGATATCCTGGCGGCAGATGAATCTGCGGGGATGTCCAGTTATGCGGATTCGTCCTATAACTGGAACTTCTGGGAAGACATTCTGGAATCCACAGATTCTGAGTCATCAGAATATCACTATTGGTTCAGAGGATCAGGCGATACCTGCCTGGAATGGGACCTTTCCGCATCTGCTCCTTCCCCACTGCACCCACTGCAGTTGAAGAGACTCGGTAGTCTGGATCTCGAGGGGTCAGCTAGGAGGAAGGGCATGGAGGATCTGTCAGCCGCAGGATCGAAGGTGGACGGCGAAACCTCACAGGAGACTACAGGCTGCTGTTAGGGATCTGCGTGTTCTGGAGACTCCCGACGAATTGAGATCTTCATGTCCTACCTCCTGTGCAGAGGGAAGGAGGTTAACGGTGACGAGTCTCTGCACACCAGCAGCCAAGGTACGTTTATATACATCAGAAAAAATCAGTATATACTGCTTGTCTCTAAATTGTGTTTCCTAGAAAACAGTTTGTTTCAGAATTGCATCGTTCACTCATGCTAAAACTCTACTGCTTTCTCTGTTATTTATTGCAGAGAACTCTGTGTGTTGCAGCAAGTAGTCTACATCTACATATATCTGCAATCCACAAAATTGTGGTTGGCAGAGGGTGCTCAGCACCAAAGCTAATCTTTTTTTGTGCATTCCAATCCCTAATCGTACGAGGGAAAAAAGAATTCATTTAAGAATCAGTCCGGCACCTTATTTCTCTAATTTTATCTTTCCTGTCCTTCTGACTCAGATAGGTTGGTGGAAGAAGTATTTCACTACACTCTAAAGTGAAAGTGGGAGTACGCATGTTTACCAATAAGTTTAAACGAAACGTGTGTCGTCTATCTACCAGAGACTCCCAACCTAGTCTACTAATCAGTTCTGTGATGCTTTCATAAGGACTGTAGTAATGTAAGTCAAGGAGTAGTCCTCGACGCTTTCAACTGATCACCTTTATCACTTGTTACAGATATCGCAAGGTACACCATATAGCTATGTTACAAACAGTAGTCCCTTAAAATGTGCATTCTTTTTATCTGATGTTATAACTACAATATTTTTTGTAGCAGTTTGGAACTGATTGGTGTGACCAGATGGACAGTATAACTCCAGCTCATGATGAGGAGCACAAAGTTGGTAGGGGCACTTAGTTAAATTGTGTGCAGTGGTAAGGGAGCATCCATAAACTACATGACTTGGTCTAGGGGAGAGGAGGGGGCGGGTTGGCTGGAAAGCTACACTGGGCTACGTGGGGGGAGGGGGGTGGTTCAAAGCCAAGCCATGTAGCTTTTCATTCATATTATTTGTCACAGTTAAAGTGAGGTACAGAGCACACAACAGCATGTGAATATTAATTTCTGTCATTTAATTATCTCCTTATGTAAATTACGATAGTCTGACAAGAGAATACAGTATAAAATGTGTTCTGGAATCAATAGGGAAAGAAAGCTACATGAATTGTGGCGGGAAAGGGGGGGGGGGGGGGGGAAGAAGCAAAAACCACATGAGGCTACAGGAGGTCAAAATGGAGATACGTGGTTTATGGACACTCCCTAATTACAACGTACAATTTCTTGAAGGTGATATCTGGTATCTTAACTGTGGTAAGGTATAACATTCCCAATTGCAAATTGTAGGTGCAGTATATTTTGCTATTGCTTCTATAGTAGCTTGAGACATATATGCTACCTTTAATATTAAAAGGAATATTAGATAGATTTTTCTTTCTCATTAACATTGATTTTAAACATGGCCTAGCGTAAAATCATTGTTAATGATTCTTTTAAAAAAAAATCTCCTGATTTTTTGGTGTGAAATTGAGAATATAAATAAATATTTTCTTAAATTCATTTTTCCTGTTGCTTTCTGTAAATTATTATTCATTAGCATGATGTTTCTTTTCAGTGCAGGTGCATTGCTTTTATTTTGGTTTTGATTTATTTTTATAATTATAATCTTCCAGAATTTTTTCTTGTTGAAATTTATAATTATTGTTTATACCTTTTAGCATAGCTTGAAGAACTTTCACTCACTTGCATTTCTTTACAGTAATTATGTAAAAATTAGTTTCTCTTCAATTTTATTAGTGCTTTTTGACAGAGTTGTCCTTTTATTGGGAAAGACTGGATTGAAGTAGTGTAGTAAAGTGCTACAGAATATATTAAGGACGTCTTATTCATCCAACTGGTGATAGTCATCATTACAGGACTGATCTGATAAATGGAAGATACTGATACTTATCTTTTCAAAAAAAATTATGCTCTGTTACAATTTTGCAATTTGTTTATCTCTAATTATATAGTTTGTGTTTTATGGTCACTAGAACCCAAGTTTATTACTTTCGTTTCTATAAAGAGGCTTGCCTCTGTTGCAAATATTTAGTCAAGATGGGTGTTATAATGGTTTAATATCCTGATCTGAAAGTGAGAGTCTATTTTTCATTATGAGTGGAATCATTAGGTCCTGTTCAATATATCTGATTTTTCACTGCTTTTGTTTTGAAATCTTATTTTGAAATGACCACAAAGCCATAATGTTTTAAAGGGTTCAAATTTTCCAATTTTGTGATGAGATTTAAAGAAATTGCAGCAGTTGGTTTACTAATAATTATATCCACTACATTTGTATCAAGCAAATAAGTTGCATAAGCTTCAACATTCTTTTTGGCAGAGATTTTAATACCTTTTGTGATATTAGTATTTATCCTTCATTAGAATGCTTGACACAATATTGTGAATTTTTTTTTTTTTAATTTACTACCACTCCAGGAATAATTTTATTTCTACATTAAATTACTGCTAATTCATATTCTAATGGAAAATAGAAAAGTAATTTCCTCATCTTGAATCCAGTGTTCATTACTATGTTGAATGTCACAGGGAAATGTTATCTTGTTTAGTTTATTTCTTATAAATGTATGTGAAAAAATAATTTTATTATTTTTTCATTGAAATTGTGTACATTTATTTGCCTTAGCGCCTTAGCTTTATAGACCTGGTGTTCTCTAACATTTTTTTTTTAATCTTTATCAATAGATTTAAAAAAAACATACGATAAAGTTAACATATCCATCCTCATGCATAAACTGCAAATGCTAGGAATCCCGAAGAAATTTGTGGCAGGACTTTTCTCCCTCCTATCGGAGAGAATAATATTCGTCAGTTCGAAGAAGAACAAGATAGGTCCGCGTATAGTCTTCCTAGGGCTGCCTCAGGGAGCTATATTAAGCCCGCTTCTATACTTGATATACTCAATGGACATTAATTCTCATCTTCGACTAGAATCATCTCTTTACAATTCGCAGACGATGTGGTGATCTACGCCATCGGCGATACTCAGGATGAAGTCCTCATTCTTTTGAGCGAAGCTATAACAGCCCTTTCCATTTGGCTACATAACAACGGACTAGACCTATCCAACGCAAAGTCATCAGTGGTTTACTTCTCCAAAGGAAAATCCTCTACAACTCCAGCAACCTACATATAATCTAACTCTGAAAAGACAAGGCCGATTCCTCGGGATGATACTGGACCATCGCCTCAACTGGGCCCAACACATAGATCAACTGATAACAAAAGCCATCTCCCGCCTCAACATAATAAAAAATGGTATCTGGCGTCTGGTGGGGCGCTCACCCTCAAAACCATACTCCTGATATATCGATCTCTGATCAGACCGCTAATCGACTACGGCAGCATGTTTTATCAAAACGCTAGGAAAGATGCCCTGAACAAACTAGATAGACTACAATCACGCTGCCTTAGAGCCTGCTTAGGAGCCGTTCGGTCCACTCCCACAAACGCATTACTAGTAGAATCAGGGGAACCTCCGCTCCACATTCGACGAGCATACCTAACTGAAAAAATTTTAATGGAAAGATTATCACTCAATAACCACCCCATTCATGAACGTCTCGAGAGGTTATCAACCATAGCAAATAGAGCCAAAAGTCGAGCTCGTCTTCCCCTGTTAAACGCCTATAAATTCTGGCTAAAATACAAAGACAAACTATCCTCGTATAATATGCTCCCAATCTTTCAAGAACCTTTCGAGCTTCGTCTAGAAAGAACCCACACAATCCTCTGGGAGGAAGCCAAATCCGGAAATTTGATCCACAAGATATCCAGATTCCTATCAAAACCAGACAACAGCACTCTTAAAATATTCACAGACGGATCAAAAACCACTGGAAATAATAGAGTAGGAGCGGCATATTTCTGTCCCAACACAGGTAAATCGACTCAATTTTCGCTACCCGAAGAGGCATCCATCTATACAGCTGAAGCAAAAGCCCTGCTGTAAGCCATCAGATATAGCCAAAGTACCAACATGGACAAAGTCGTCATCCTGACGGACTCCCTCAGTGTACTAAAGAGCTTACAA
The DNA here is from genome assembly GCA_031002005.1 of Vandiemenella viatica. Taxonomy (NCBI): domain Eukaryota; kingdom Metazoa; phylum Arthropoda; class Insecta; order Orthoptera; family Morabidae; genus Vandiemenella; species Vandiemenella viatica. Next base: position 9,171 of record JARYHS010005998.1, read on the forward strand.
AATACTACGTGGAATAGCCATACTCAAACTATTGTACTGGAAATTCTACAACAACTGAAACGGAACCGGGAACTTGGCACTACGACTACTCTGATGTGGATCCCATCTCACAGCGGCATCGAGCATAACGAACGGGTGGACGCCCTGGCAAAACAAGCTATCCATGAGGGAGAGGTAATCAACATGCAACTCCCGATCTCGGATATAACACATAATATCAAAGTAAGAGCCAAGGAAAAATGGCAAGAGGAATGGACGATCTCCTCAAAAATCAAAGCCTCATATTATGCAACCCTTCAACCGAGCATATCTCCAAAACCTTGGTTTTACAATTGGAACAGTAGCAGACGATTAATCACTACGATATCGAGAGCCCGTTTTAACCACGGTAACTTCCCCAGCCACCTACACCGAATAGGGTTGAGAGATTCCCCATACTGCGACTGCTCAGACCAGTCAATAGGAGACATCAGTCACATAATTTTTTCATGCAATAAATACCAACAACTCCAGGACCAAATGATGAAAGATCTTGCCAAGAACGGCTTCCCCTTTCCGACAAATGTAACCCTCCTACTTTCCAGCAACAAAGTAGTACTTAGCATCCTCGCCAGATACTTAAAAGATGGAGGGATAGAATTCTAACCAATCTTGTAAGTTAAAACAGGAAATGACTATACTTCAAACCTAAAGCCCAAACCACAGCACAACCCCACTTCCGCACAAGCACAACTAGTTTGGCAAAATTAACAGTATCCTCACCAATCTACCGATTGAGGCCAACACCAGATAGATCAACCCCTACAGATTATTTGTCAAAGAAATACAGCGATTTAGACTAATCAGTAGAAAATAATGGATATACAGAACCGCCGATTACTAAGTCTAGTTGATGCTTTTTAGATTATGGTACTTAAGAAGGCACTTGAAAATTTGAATATTGTAAATAGCATATACATCCCACAAGATTGTAAAGTTTTACCTAATATAGATAAGGAAATGTGTAAATAGATAAGTTACGCAAATGGATGTAAGAAGCTTTGTAAAAATTTAGATTGGCTGTATGGTCTCTAACCAAATGCCATTAAAATAAAAAAAATAAAAAACAGTAATAAGTTATAGATATTAGGTACTGGATGCCCCATTTCCTTCTATGTCACCTTTACAGGAATTGCTTACTGGATGATAATTCCATGAATTTATAAATGCATTATTCTCCTCATCACAGCAATTATGTTTAATTTAGAAGGTAGAAGCTATGTTTTTACTTTACTAAAAAAAGTGTCCTTTGAGATGTTGTTTCTGTATCTAACTTCCCACTCATCTAATAATGTTTGTTTCATCCATTTATTACCCCTTTTTTTGTAATTTCCGGATCAAAGTCTATATTAAATCTGCTGACTTATTACACACTTGTGTTTTCCCCATGTTGGGTCAAGCGTAGACAATGCCTTGTAAATCGGTTTCCGCAAAGCCTTTTACTTTAAAAAATAAAAAAATAGCTTGTTTCATTATTTGAAATAATTTATAATATGTTTATTTGCTGTCATGATTAAATTTATGCATATAATTTCTATGTAGTGGTACTGAATTTAAAATAACATATGTTTTGTGGTTTAAGTGTTACAATTGATTTATAAGCTTGTCTACTTCTTCAATAATGTTCAAATCACAGTGCTAGTTAATTTGCTGCTCCCATCATACCAGTTGAACCAAAATTTGTATTTTTTGTTCAAATACCTTTTACAATTTCAAACACTTTGAATCTTATAACCTCATTGTAGTTTCATACTTAGCATCTCATTGTAATGCTAACCTTGGCTATCACTAACTAGTAATATATGTCACTTTTCCTTGGTAAAGAACACATTTGTCCTATATATCCCCCCTTTCATATTGTTGACACCAGTGCCGGATCTAGGGGGGGTCAAACCGGGGCGCTTGCCCCGGGCGACAATTTCAGGGGTGCGGCAAAATCATGTTTGAAGGAGCATTAAATGGCAAATTCCTGTGGCGGTGACCTTTTTTTTTTTACTCTACTGCCCCAAGCGGCAACCATCAGGGAGTGGCAAAATCATAGAATAGCTCTGTACCGCCCCGGGCGGCAGTCTAAAGGTTTTTACCCGTCTCGGAAAATTTGTAGATCCGCCACTGGTTGACACAGTTGAGTCACAAGTAGACTCTGCCAGTTCTCTTTATTGCTAGAATGAAACTGATTCATAATGTTTTCCACAATACTGTCCAGTAACTAAATCTGTGTTTTTTATTTTATTGAAAACTGAAGATTGATGCAATGTTAGTCACTGAATAACAGAACACATTATAATTCCTCTTTTTTACCACTTCACTACATATTTTTACATGATACTTGGTTCATTTTCCATGAACAGCTAATAACATTCATATGCAATGAATCTTCCCTGGGTGGGCTTGCACATAGAGTGCCTTAGAACCAGAAAATACTAGCAGTCTCGGCATCTATGATCAGCCTGTTTTGAGTGCTAGGAGAGGACATTGCACTGTGTTAGTCATGAGGGGACAGCTTCTATACATAGGATGGAAGAGAAATGTAAAATGGTACCATAATCTAAGAGCAGCCTTGACAAGAAGCAATTATTTACATATAGGATCACTCTTACCTGAAAAGTCTGTATCACTGTGTATTAAAATGTTTTCTGTTCAACCTTGTAAACTCATATGCACATTCTGAAGATATTGTGAATATCTGTTCAAATTTTAAAGAGAAACTGAGTATCATAAAAGCTGAAGAGTAAAACATGTAATTGATAAATTCAAGTGTGTTGAGTGGAAGTGCTTCAACATGACAACATTTCATGTAGGAAAAGGGTGATGCCTTTATAATGATTAGCGGAAGAGTTGAAGCATAAAATGCCATAAAAGAAAGAGTTAATGGTGAAATGAGAAGCAAGTACAAGGTAAAGTTTTGGGACACTGCCATCTTTTTCCGTGCATATGTCACATGTCATTTTAAATCTACTGTTAACTATACACAGTATACTACTCACAAATACAGCTCACAGCCCAATACATGCAGGTATTCTTCAGAAGTTGTTAAATACAGTCCATCTTTTCTGAAACAATCATGAGAAGGGGAAAGTGTAGTAAAAATATCAATAAATAGAAAAGACAAATAATCATGAGCCCTTTACTGATTGTTGTATTTCATGCTTACTGTCATTTACCAATGAAATATCGATATGATTATGCTCTGGTTTTACCATTAAATGGTGCAGTGCGTGTTTGGAATCAAATGAAATTATTCATACAGGTTTGCTTCTTTGATGATGATGATCTTTTCTTTGCATCATTATCATCATTAAATACTTCCAGTTTTGTATGTCATCTGGCACATCCTCTTCCATTTCTGTTGATCCCTTTAAGATTACCCTCCACCATTTGTCTCCAATCAACTCCCTTTATCCCTTCCCTTGATCCATCCATTTTTCGTTTTTTCTTCTCTGTGATCTTTCCATAGATTTCCTTCCCTTCCCATTACTAAATAAGCTAACATCAGCATGCTACCCTCTTCTTTCCTCATGACATGCTCCAGCCACTGTAGTCTCATTTCTGTTAAAGGCTCCGGCCATGTTTCAATTTTTTATCTCTTGTGGAATTTTTCATTTCTGATTCTAGCTTGTCTTGTGACATTCTCTGCCCCTCTCAGAAACCTCATCTCTGCTGCCTATTCTAATATTTCATTTTTCAGAGCTATGGGTCAGTATTGGTTGGCAGTATCTATATATATAAAAATCAATGCCACTTTTCGTTGTAATTTTATAACTCAAGAACGGGCTCACCTATCCAAACAAAATGTTTAGGCTTTGTTCGGACTATTTAGTAGATGGTTTATGTGAAGTTTGCACAAAATCGGTAGAGCGGTTCTTCATTTATCACATTTTTTTGTAACAAATTAATTCAATAAATGGCGGATCATTTTGTTAATGGGGATTGTGTTGTCATATTGAAACTTTTTTCAGTGTTGACAGGCAAGCATATTGTTATGTCATTCATGTGGTCATTTCATTTTGAATGTGCTTCGATTAAAGCAAATTGTCAGCGATATTGTTGAGTGCATTCATACAAACGGTGAGTCTTGAATTGTTCAAATGTACTATGTATATGTGTGCGTGTACTTTTTTCAGTTTTTTAGCGAGCCGTCGGTGTTTCTATCGTTTACAGGCTTTATTTGAATTAAATTGTCAAACGCATTACACAAACGGTAAGTTTTGAACTGTTGAATTTAATCACATAAACATATTGTGTGCATACGGGTGTTTTATTCTTTTGTAACAGATGGAAGCACGTCGATTTAAAAATGAATTATTTAATCACATTTTTATAGACATTGACGTAAGCAGTCATATATATTTCCATACACACATATACGCACATGTATAAATACTGATACACCACTATTAATGTAGCAATTTGTTTTAATTGATTTATTCTTTTTTATATGAAGGAAAAATGCCACGAGCCAGACGAGCAAATATAGGTCGGCGAACGCGTAATGCAAATGAATGTGGCATTACTAAGACGATCACAGACTGCAGATGAACGCGCACAAGCTAATGCATCGCAGCGTGAACGTAATGCACGAAATAGATCTGTTGACCTGTACCTGTACTGAATCTTGCACGGCGATCACGAATACGTCGTGCTGTTTTGGCTGAAATGATGCGTGCTGCTTTTAATTACAACAGTCAGATTGATTATAGTATGTACGGATACATTGGAATGATGAACGCAATATGTCCACATTGTGATGCGGCTAACTTTCCAAGTGAAACGACCGGCATGTGTTGTGCTAATGGCAAAATGAAATTGCCAGCATTAGAAACTCCACCCGAACCATTGTATTCATTTATTTTTAGGACATCTCAAACGTCGAAGCACTTTTGAGTCATATTCAACAATACAATTCGGCATTTCAAATGACTTCTTTTGGTACTACTAAAATTATTAGAGATAATTTTATGCCGACGTTTAAGATAAATACTTCAACAGGATTGTCCCATGTTTATATCAATCTGAATCATAAAGTATTCGATAGTTCTAAAAATTCTGATCCAACATCTACCTAAAATTGCATGCATGTTACAGATTCAGGGCCAGATTTATCATCAAGCTGGTTCGTTATTGCCATACCCCGACGCTGATCAGCAATTTTGCAAATTTATTTTATTGGTGATGAAAATCGTGAATTGGATAAACGCTGTGCAATTGTTTCGAATACAAGACGAGAAATTATTCGTGAGCTACAAAGGCTTTTCCATCAGCATAACGCATTAGTTCAATTGTTCAAAATTGCTCTCGATCGTATGCCATCTGATAATCACAAAATCGTAATAAGGGCTGATAGAACAACTTTTGGAGAGCATGCAAGGCGATTCAATGCACCGACAATTGATGAGGTTGCAATTGTAATTCTTGGTGATCAGTTTCAATCCCGTAATATTGTACTTCATCGCAGAAATGAGCAATGCAACGTGTTTCGGAACTTTATCTGTAGTTACGATGCATTACAATACCCAATATTGCATTGGAAATGTGACGATGGCTACCATATCAATATACCAATGATTGATCCACGAACAGGTAAATAACTGACCTATTTTCAGTGTGTTGACATTTCATTGTATAATTTTCTAAAGTCACATTTTGCACTTATTTTCAGGTCTACATGTACAGAAAGACGTTAGTGCCATGAATTTTTATTCGTATCGATTGATGGTCCGTCACAAGAACAAAATTATATCTTGAGATGGGGTAAACTATATCATCAGTACATCGTTGATATGTATGCCAAAATATAAACTGAACGTCTTAATTTTATTCGTTTCAACCAAGCAAATTAAGATCCGAAGATATATTCATTTGCAAGATGCGATAGCGAATGATGCTAATGTTAATGACATCGGACGTTTAACTATATTGCCATCTTCGTATATTGGTAGCCCACGGAATATGACCGGATATGCACAAGACGCCAATGTCTTATTTACGAAAATACGGTCGACCGGATCTGCTCATTACATTACATGTAATCCGCAGTGGGATGACATCAAAAACAATTTATTTGAAGGACAGTGACCAACTGATCGTCATGACATTACAGCACGTGTTTTTTCGGCAAAAATAGTGAAAGCACTTATGGATTTAATTGTGAAATTATGTGTATTGGAGAGGTGCGTTGCCATATATACTCCATCGAATGGCCAAAATGGGATTGCCGCACGCACATATATTAATTTGGCTGGTACATAAAATAACTCCGGATCTAATCGATAACGTTATATCAGCTGAAATTCCTGATCAAACTGTGATCCTGAGTTATTTCACGTTGTCGTTAAAAACATGATACATGGTCCGTGCGGTGAACTAAATATGAATTCGCCATGTATGATTGATGTAAAGTGTTCGAAACGATACCCAAGGCAATTGACTTCAGACACAATAACGGGCAATGACGGATATCCGTTGTATCGACGTAGATCACCTAATGATAATGGCAAAACGGCAACCATTAGAATGCGTAACCAGGACGTTGAAGTTGATAATCGTTGGGTGGTTCCGTATTGTCCATTATTATCGAAAATATTCAATGCTCATATAAATGTGGAGTATTGTAATTCAGTCAAATCCATTAAATATATTTGCAAGTATGTAAATAAAGGGAGCGATATGGCTGTTTTCGGTGTTGCTGGTGATAATAGAAATGATGAAATTACTCAGTATCAAATGGGGCGCTATATTAGTAGTAATGAAGCTGTCTGGAGGATTATGTCGTTTCCAATGCACGAAAGACATCCTGTGGTTGTTCACTTGGCTGTGCATCTTGAGAATGGCCAACGTGTTTATTTTAATGAAGCAAATGTATTGGAAAGAGCAGCACAACCACCAGCGACTACGTTGACCGCTTTTTTCAAATTATGCGAAACTGATACATTTGCGATAAATTTGTTATATTCTGAAGTGCCTCAGTATTACACATGGAATGTGTCTTCGAAAAAATTTCAAAGACGTAAACAAGGAACAGCAGTCGATGGGCATCCAGGCATTTTCCAAACAGATGCAATTGGGAGAATATATACAGTACATCCAAACAATGCTGAGTGTTTTTATTTGCGATTGTTATTAGTTAACGTCAATGGCCCAAAATCATTTCAAGAATTGAGAACAGTCAACGGTCATTTGTGTCAAACATATCGTGAAGCATGTCAACTCTTGCATTTGTTGGAGGATGATGCACATTGGGATTCAACACTTCATGATGCATCTACTTCAGCTCATCCACAACAAATACGAATGCTATTTGCCATTATATTATCAACATGTATGCCATCAAATCCACTTGAATTATGGAACAAATATAAACATTATATGGCAGAAGATATTTTAATTCGTATGCGTCATCATGCAAGAAATCCTGATTTGTTGATTACCTTGGAAATGTACAACGAAGCTTTGATAATAATTGAAGATATGTGTCTAACGATTGCAAATAAAGCATTAGTACAATTGGGTATGACCGCACCAAATCGTGAGATGCATGATTTGTTTGATCGTGAATTGCAACGTGAGCAGGAATTCAATTCTAATGATTTGCGTTTATTTATACAATCGAATTTAACCAAATTGAATATTCAGCAAAAACATGTATATGACACAATCATGCAAGCCGTTTCCAATAATGCAGGTGGATTATATTTCTTGGATGCACCTGGTGGTACAGGCAAAACGTTCGTTATATCATTGATTTTAGCGACTATTCGATCGGAACAGAAAATTGCATTGGCACTTGCATCTTCGGGAATTGCTGCTACATTATTAGAAGGTGGTCGGACCGCACACTCTGCAAAATTGCCATTGAATGTACAGGTGATTGAAACTCCAACTTGCAATATTTCGAGAAATTCTGCTATGGCAAAAGTTCTGCGATTAACGTCAATTATTTTATGGGATGAGTGTACAATGGCGAATAAAAAATCACTAGAAGCATTTAATCGAACAATGCAAGATTTACGTGGTAATCAACAGCTTTTTGGTGGTGCTCTGATATTACTGTCAGGGGATTTTCGTCAAACATTGCCTGTCATTCCTCGATCAACTCCTGCTGATGAAATAAATGCCTGTTTGAAGTCATCAGTTCTTTGGAGATATGTACAAAAATTGACACTGAACATTAATATGCGTATTCACCTACAAAATGATCCAGCTGCCCATGAGTTTTCAAAACAATTGTTAGAAATTGGTGATGGCAAAATACAAATCGACAGTACCAACGGATTGATCGCTGTACCGAACAATTTTTGTACAATTGCGCAATCGATAGATGAATTGATTGAATGTGTTTTTCCGAATATTCTTCAGAATTACAGAAATCATGATTGGTTGAGAGAACGCGCCATTTTAGCACCGAAGAACATTCATATCAATGCCATTAATTTTCAAATTCAAGCGAGAACTGCCAGGTGTAGTCACGACATATAAATCAGTTGACAGTGTTATGAATCAAGATGAGGCAATGAATTATACAATTGAATTTTTAAATTCATTGGAACCGGCTGGTATGCCACCACATTGCTTGAATCTGAAAGTTGGTTCTTTGATTATATTATTGCGAAATATTAATCCACCAAAACTGTGTAATGGCACCGAGATTGACAGTGAAAAAGTTATTGCAAAATTTGATTTAAGCTACGATCTTAACTGTTCGTTTGATACCCGCGTATCCCTATGATACCAACTGATATGCCATTTGAGTTCAAACGATTACAATATCCTGTGCGTTTATCATTTGCGATGTCCATCAACAAGGCCCAAGGGCAAACACTTCACGTTTGTGGTGTGAATTTGGAGGAATCATGTTTTCACATGGCCAACTGTATGTCGCCTGTTCCAGGAGTCGGTACCCCCAGCCGTTTGTGTATTCATGCTCAAAATGGAAAAAACAAAAATATTGTTTATTCCAAATGTTTTGGATTAAATTTTAAAAATAGCTAGCAATTATAAAATATTTTTTGTTTGAATAAATGAATTTGATGTTCCAATTAAATTTTATTATTATTTCACTCTATACGTAGCGAAGCACGTACCGGGCCGCTAGTACTTTATAAATCAAACTTTTGGTTTTCTTCAATATGTTCCATCTCCACTTTATATCTTTAATATTATTAAAATACTGTCTGCTCTCCCTTGATATCTGACCTATTAGCTCCTCCATCTTTCAGTTTGTAGTTATTTCAGTTTCCAAATAACGAAGTGACTCTACCCAAATCAATTTATTCCTATGCAGTAGCACATCCTGTAGTATACTATTGTTTCTTGCTATCTTCACTGTTTTAGTTTCATTGTGGTCATCTTCAGGCCAACCTTATTCCTAATTCTCTTTCCAGATTCTGTTTCATCTTTTTGCATACCAATATAGTCTGAATGTGTCTGCCGGGTATCTTTGTCCCCGAATTTCTGTGATGACTTTCCCTAAAACCACAATGAACTAAAGAGGTGATAATACACTTCCTTTCCCAATTATCATTTCCATCTATCATTTTATCCTTACACAATTCTCACACTTTTAATATATGTTCCTTAATAGTTCCACAATTCCTTCATCTGTTACTCTATTTTAGGCTTAATCAAACTTTGTCCAATTGTAGATTATGATAGCCCTGTTTTATTTAAATGAAAGCTATTATTATGTCCATGCCATATTCCCATCTTTCCTTTACAATTTATGTGAGTATAAAAATTTTGCAGCTACCATTTTTCTTCCTTGATTAAATTCATACTTTTCTTCTATAGCTGTTTCTTCTGTTCTTCATCTTACTTTGTGTAGGGCAACTTCGTCATATATTTTGAGAATGAAATATCAGTTCTCACATTTTGATTTAATCAATTTTTTATGAATCGGCACTCTGTATCTCTTCCTCCAGTCCTCTGATATTGTCCTTTGTTTCAATCTGCCCATACAACTGTTATTTCCGCTGTTAATTTATCTATTCTTTTGCATATTTGAATCAAATTTATGCTGTTTAATGAGACGAACTTAAGCGTGACACAAATATGCTGTTGGAAAAATACAATCTCTTAGGAATGATGCGTGTTCTGTTATATGCCGTAATGGCATATTATCCTTTCCCTTTCAAAAGTCAGAATCATTACCAGACTATCAACTCACTTTGCCAACCAATACACTTCTCTCTTCACTATGCAGCTCTAATTGATATTTCAGAAATTCTTAGCTATTTCTCCTGTGCTTCAGTGGTAAATTAAATTATATTGTAATAGATTCTAAAACATGTGAATTGTTACAGGGTGGGGAAGGAATTCCTTGTTAAAGACTTCAAGTGTAAATATTTTGGCATCATGATGGGCTTGTGGTAGGAAAATGTTTCAAAATCCTGATGGTAAAGAGGGAAAGTACTAGAGAAGAGAAGGAATTGAGTAACAAAATACTGATCAGCCTATCACTTGAATATGGTGGTATAGTATCAAAATACAGGCATTGGAGGGTGTCCAAAGGAAAGCAGCTAGATTCATATGTGGAAAATTATTGCAGAACACAATGCGTAACTGATATGATAAAAGAACTGGAGTAGAATTCATTGGAAGACAGGGGGATGTAAGGTACCCTTCGCTCTATTTTCGAGATTCCGTTAAAATCCGACAAAGTTTGAGGTTACCTTCAGTACACGGTACCACAGTTAAAATCGAGATAACACACTTCTAGTACAGTAAAGTAATAAATAGCACATAGCAACCATAAATAAGAAGTTTCAAGTAAAATATAAACCATAAAACTTACCTAAATGAGCGTAATACCGTAATAATCCATGAAGCAGAAAACACAGGTTTGTTTACACTACTATAGCACTAATATTCCACTAAATGAAACACTGTAAAGCACTTTAGTAATTAGAATTTCACCATCTGGTATTAAATTCACTAATAACTCGCAGCTCCAGACCAATTTAAAGCAGTAAATATGAAGTTTAATGCATATCCACATGGGAGTTAGTTCAACAATTTAATTCCACCACATCTAAACAACTTCAAAGCTTTAAAAAGTAATGTAAACAAGTAAAATAACCAGCCAGTTAATATTCTTTAAGTTTCCGGTAACAATCAACCAATAAATTGAAAATATAAGCAAATAACAGCCAACCGGTAATGGCGCCGTAAAATCGAAACTTTAAAAATTAATAACTCATAAACTAACATGTTTAACAGACTAAAAACTTCTCTAAAGTGCTTAAAATAAATAAAGGTTCAATTTAAATTTAGTTTCAGGACACAACCGGCTATAAATAAAAAGCAGAATATTTGGTTGCACAACGGAAAAACAGTAAAATTTAGAAATTCCATATTCCCGATAGAATTAACCGATTTGAAAGATTTTTACACCACTGAGCTCAGCAGAGGCCAGAGAACGATTTGAAAATAGTATTAACTTCAGATTTTAGGGTTTCGAGGTGAAGCATTTTTCCTGTGACATAGTAGAATATTTAACATTACGCGATTCAAATGTGCTTTTAAATTAACCAAACTTCAAAATTCATTTTCACTGGTCTGGAAGCTTTAAAACCCTAACCAAACACTTCACGATACTTGTCTCGTTATGCTCTTCATTCTGCGAATTTCTGGTAGTACACAGTTTACAGGTTCTTTTTCCAGATAGACTATTGTCTCGGCCAGTAGGTCAGTTTGATATAAGGAACTCGGCCGCCATGTTTTTGGGCAGTCTATCTAAAGTCTTGGTCAGAGTAAGATTAGTAGCTCCGGTTGACGAGTTCGAATAAGACGGGCTAGAAATGCGTGGTGCATGATGGGAAGTTAGACGTCATGGCATTATGGCCGACTGAGCCGTGCCTGGCCGGCGCCATTTTCAAAGCTCGGCACAACCTACCTTCAGACTAACAGTTTTCGGCATGTGTAAATAGAAGATGTAAAGTTCCTTGGGGTTAGGGCGGTTTTGCTCTGTTTCATAATTTGTGATCTTCGGTTGATGATTTTGCTCCGATAGCCATTGCTAACTGTGAACTTTTGTAACTTAGTGAAAATTTTCAAGAATATATTTCAGTTATCAGAATTCAGACTTTCATTTCTACAATAACACCTTTCTTACAGGAGGTAAAGCTGTAAGTGGCGACTGTGGTCTTTTTAACAGTTAGCATCCCACATGGTTTAACACGGTAATAGAACTTTTCAGAACTTTGATAAACTTTTGGAAGACTTCGAGTTCAGGATGCTGAAGCCGATACCCAACCCTGTATCGCGCTTTGTCCCTGACAAGGAGAAGTGTAAAACTGGGTATAAGTGATGAGCGTTTTTAGAGATATTGGAGGAAACGCTGGCAGTGGTACATGGAAAGGATTACCATGGGCACAACCTGGCACATCAATTTCAGGCTTTAGGGTGTGGGAAAATTTTATTTTGTAGGTAAGGCAATCAGGGATTGGAACAAATTACCAAGGGTGGAGACAAATAATTTACCCAAAACAATGCAAGAATTAAAAATTTAAACTTGTAAAGGGGAAAAGTAGGTGCATACAAGAAAAGGGATAAAATCTGTGACTAGGAAACTGCCACCAGAGCACATGTTCCATCGAAGTTAAACTAAATTAAATTAAATTACTTATTTGTTGAAATATGGTCCATGAAGAAGAGGCATCGGCAAGAGTCAAGCAAGTGAAATGATATTTCTAACAATCAAAATAGCAGTTATATAATGGACAACATAAGGAATGAAATGAATAGGGGCACAGTGAAAGAATACCTACTGTGAAGGGTAGAGAAGGCAAGACTTACATGGTATCAAATTAATGCAAATAGCTAATAGAACCATTGGACCATGTAACCAGAAAAATAATACTATAATAAGGACAAAATGTTAAAATGAAAAATGTGTAAATAACATTTGTGGGTATATGGACAATTATTATCAGACTGAAGGATTAAACTAGTTAAACAAATTGTAAAAACACCATAATATAACTAGTGCAACATTAGGTCAGGTATAGAGGATATGGGTTCGCTTTGCAGGAATTTCACGAAGGATGAAAGAGTAGTGATAGTGGGAGGTGTGGAGAATTTTATTGTTAGATACACAAAACATAGTATAGAGAGTGATCCAAAGAAGATGGTGTAGGAGGTGTAGCATACCAGGGTTAAACTTATGCAGGTCCTAACTCGCCATGACCAGCTACAGTTTGAACCATACTATGAGGTGGGTAAATTTTGGAAATAGAAGTGCTACTTGAGAAAGGCACTAGTTCTATTTGAGAGTGGTGCCTGTGGGCTCCATTTGTAGATGGGGGTTTCACTACACATGGCCTACACCTAGAGAGAAGGGGCAATGGTGTACTTTCTGAGTTGATAGCATAAAGCTGTAACATAAGCCAACTTCCGTAATGATGGAGTCAGGACGGTGCCTTATCAGGTTAGGGGCTGCTGGTGAGGGGATGGAGATAGATGATCAAAGAGATACTGATTGGAGATGTATGATGGGAAAAATCACAGATTCTAAGGAAATAGATAAAGCTGCTGAAACATAACTAATGGAGGCAGAGAATGTGAATGTGAAGGTTAATGCTGAAAGTATCACAAAGCTAGTAATAAGAGTGTAAGTGGTGAATGGTAGAAGTACAATGAACAAAATAATAGAATTTACTCTTAAATATGGCACATTTTTTAACTGTACCTTGTGGTGGATGCCTTGGTGGGCAAACCACATTACAATTATCTTTCATACCTTTATGATTAATAATTGTGGATTTTTAATTTTAATTTTATGAAGGAGTGAAAATTTATTAATTTGCAAGAATTTCGACGTTAGTTGGAATTCAGGTAAATTGTCCACAATATGACATTTATTTTCTCATCACTGGCGATTACAAGTCTGAGCGAATTTAACCGTTACATTAACACAAATTGGCAAAATCATAAAAACAACGCTCAGAGTTACAATTAGCCGTCATGGGCAAGCAAACAATTGTATATTTACTTTTAAATATCTCAGAATCAAAATGCAAGAAAATAATGACAACTGGAAACAATGAAAAATACAAGTTATGACTACCTCAGACAAAGGCATCATAATACTGTGAATTTACAGTTAAAAAGAAAATCATGGCGCCAGAATGAACAATATCATTCGAAAATAACTAGTTCTGGCAAATTATGCCGCTAGCTCAGGGGTTTTTACAATTACAAGTGAGAACATGGACCTGTCCTCTCAAAGTCGCTTACGGGTTCTGTTTCACGGAATGCACAAGCACATGGCTTGGTCGTAATCAATTACCATTGTAGTTCTGCGTCTGATGTCTGTGATGAGTGTAGCGGACCACGATATGTGAGATTATCTCACAAGTCGGCTATAGGCATCTCTGGTCTGGCAATGCGCATCATCGCATTACCGGCTGTGTTGCGGTGATAACCTTGCTCCAGCAAGGCAAGCTGCGGTTAGCGAAAGAAGTCAACTTTCCAGTCAACCTCAGACTGGTGCGATCGAAGTTAGAATCTCAGCTCCTCGCTCTTCGGTCCACGAGGAAACTTCTTGCTCCGCCCATTTGTAGTCTCGAAGCTCACATACAACAAAAATTCCCAGGATTTTGAGTTATACGCTCATTTGATTGGACCTTCAGGTCGGCACCTAATGTCACGTGATATCCTCGATATGTGATTGGCCAAAGAATCCAACAGAGGTCGGACATATTCGGCTAAGTTCGCCGGGCGAGAGAAACATTCGGGTTTCGGACGGCAGGTTTTCCCGCTCGGTGAGGACCCATCCCCAGGGAGCAGGGTGTGGTCTGGCAAATCCCAAATCCGCGACTTTGTGTCGCCAAGGCTCGGGAAACACCAAGATTAGCTTCAAGCCTACATAGCTCAATAATTCTTGAATATTCGCTTTGCTACGATACACTGTATAAG
>JARYHS010005999.1:0-24112 GCA_031002005.1 Vandiemenella viatica
AATAAGCAAAGATTAAACAAAAGCAATCTAACACTTTAAATTAAACTAATCACAGAGAGTACTTCCTGCCGTGACGGTTGCTGAAGACCAACTGCTACTGGCGCTGTTAAATAAGCAAAGATTAAACAAAAGCTATCAACACACTTTAAATTAAACTAAACACAGAAGGAACTTCCTGGGGTGACGGTTGCTGAAGACCAACTGGACTACTGGCGCTGTTAAATAAGCAAATATTAAACAAAAGCTATCTACACACTTTAAATACACTAAACACAGAGAGCACTTCCTGGCGTGACGGTTGCTGAAGACCACCTGACTACTGCGCTGTTAAATAGCAAATATTCAACAAAGCTCTCTACACACTTTCAATAAAAATAATCACAGAGAGCACTTCCTGGCGTGACGGTTGCTGAAGATCAACTGACTACTGGCGCTGTTAAATAAGCAAAGATTAAACAAAAGCTATTACACACTTAAATAAACTAAACACAGAAGGAACTTCCTGGCGTGACGGTGCTGAAGACCAACTGACTACTGGCGCTGTTGTAAATAAACAAAGATTAAACAAAAGCTATCTACACGCTTTAAATTAAACTAATCACAGAGAGTACTTCCTGGCGTGACGGTTGCTGAAGACCAACTGACTACTGGCGCTGTTAAATAAGCAAATATTAAACAAAAGCTATCAACACACTTTAAATTAAACTAAACATAGAAGGAACTTCCTGGCGTGACGGTTGCTGAAGACCAACTGACTACTGGCGCTGTTAAATAAGCAAATATTAAACAAAAGCTATCAACACACTTTAAATTAAACTAATCACAGAGAGTACTCCTGGCGTGACGGTTGCCTGAAGGCCAACTGACTGCTGGCGCTGTTAAATAAGCAAAGATTAAACAAAAGCAATCTACACACTTTAAACTAATCACAGAGAGTACTTCCTGGCGTGACGGTTGCTGAAGACCAACTGACTACTGGCGCTGTTAAATAAGCAAATATTAAACAAAAGCTATCAACACACTTTAAATTAAACTAATCACAGAGAGTACTTCCTGGCGTGACGGTTGCTGAAGACCAACTGACTACTGGCGCAGTTAAATAAGCAAAGATTAAACAAAAGCTATCTACACACTTTTCAATTAAACTAATCACAGAGAGCACTTCCTGGCGTGACGGTTGCTGAAGACCAACTGACTACTGGCGCTGTTAAATAAGCAAAGATTAAACAAAAGCAATCTACACACTTTAAATTAAACTAATCACAGAGAGTACTTCCTGGCGTGACGGTGCTGAAGACCAACTGACTACTGGCGCTGTTAAATAAGCAAAGATTAAACAAAACTATCAACACACTTTAAATTAAACTAATCACAGAGAGTACTTCCTGGCGTGACGGTTGCTGAAGACCAACTGACTACTGGCGCTGTTAAATAAGCAAAGATTAAACAAAAGCTATCAACACACTTTAAATTAAACTAATCACAGAGAGTACTTCCTGGCGTGACGGTTGCTGAAGACCAAACTGACTACTGGCGCTGTTAAATAAGCAAAGATTAAACAAAAGCAATCTACACACTTTAAATTAAACTAATCACAGAGAAGTACTTCCTGGCGTGACGGTTGCTGAAGACCAACTGACTACTGGCGCTGTTAAATAAGCAAAGATTAAACAAAAGCTATCTACACACTTTCAATTAAACTAATCACAGAGAGTACTTCCTGGCGTGACGGTTGCTGAAGACCAACTGACTACTGGCGCTGTTAAATAAGCAAATATTAAACAAAAGCTATCAACACACTTTAAATTTAAACTAAACATAGAAGGAACTTCCTGGCGTGACGGTTGCTGAAGACTAACTGACTACTGGCGCTGTTAAATAAGCAAAGATTAAACAAAAGCTATCTACACACTTTCAATTAAACTAATCACAGAGAGCACTTCCTGGCGTGACGGTTGCTGAAGACCAACTGACTACTGGCGCTGTTAAATAAGCAAAGATTAAACAAAAGCAATCTACACACTTTAAATTAAACTAATCACAGAGAGTACTTCCTGGCGTGACGGTTGCTGAAGACCAACTGACTACTGGCGCTGTTAAATAAGCAAAGATTAAACAAAAGCTATCAACACACTTTAAATTAAACTAAACACAGAAGGAACTTCCTGGCGTGACGGTTGCTGAAGACCAACTGACTACTGGCGCTGTTAAATGAGCAATATTAAACAAAAGCTATCTACACACTTTAAATTACACTAAACACAGAGAGCACTTCCTGGCGTGACGGTTGCTGAAGACCACCTGACTACTGGCGCTGTTAAATAAGCAAATATTAAACAAAAGCTATCTACACACTTTCAATTAAACTAATCACAGAGAGCACTTCCTGGCGTGACGGTTGCTGAAGACCAACTGACTACTGGCGCTGTTAAATAAGCAAAGATTAAACAAAAGCTATCTACACACTTTAAATTAAACTAAACACAGAAGGAACTTCCTGGCGTGACGGTTGCTGAAGACCAACTGACTACTGGCGCTGTTAAATAAACAAAGGTTAAACAAAAGCTATCTACACACTTTAAATTACACTAAACACAGAGAGCACTTCCTGGCGTGACGGTTGCTGAAGACCAACTGTCTACTGGCGCTGTTAAATAAGCAAATATCAAACAAAAGCTATCTACACACTTTAAATTTAAACTAAACACAGAGAGCACTTCCTGGCGTGACGGTTGCTGAAGACCAAGAATGATTAGATAATTATGTTACTAAATTATATTTATCTCGAGTTTTAGTCCACGAATTCTGTTCGCCAGCGTAGTAACAAACTCAGTCCATTGTTTTCGTCTCGTTGTTCGCTATCAGAGTGCAGCCGTCTGATATATATATATATATATATATATATATATATATATATATATATATATATATTATATATATATATATATATTATAATTTGATTTAATATAATAGCGATCCCACAAAAACAATTCTTGTTAAAGTAGGCCTAGTCTCGTGTTCGCGTAGTGACAAAAAGTTATCAGATCTTCTTCTGTGCCAAGTCCACACTTTACAGTGTGTATTCATTTCACTTTGTGAAACAGAATGTTTTCTCTCAGTATCACAGATCGTTTAGTTAGAGTAAAAAGAAAAAAAAAGAAGAGAAATCTGCCGACTTGGCCATTATACACACCATGTTTTAGTTAACCTATATAAATACCTTAAATGTGTTGCTTAGTCAAACTCATAAATACGTAAAAGCCAAGATTTCCCTCGCTCTTTTTCGAATTTGGCAAGTGTGTATTAAGCCCTCAACTTCAGTAAAAATTACGACCTGCATAATGGCCAAGTAACCAGATTTTCTTAAAAATTCTAAATAAACGATCTATGACACCGAGAGAAACCATTCTGTTTCACAAAGTGAAGTGAATACGCACTGTAAAGTGTAGACTTGGCTCAGAAGAACGTGTTGTCTCTACACGAGCACGAGACTTGGCCTCTTTTTACAAGTTTTTGTGGGATCTCATTTCTTTTTGAAAGTTTAGCTGTTGTTCTGAATCGCCGCTGAAATGTAATAACTCCGTTTGAAAATCGATGAATATGAACATTTCAGAACTAAAGACATCAATATACGTTACCAACAATGCCGCACACTCTGAAAAATTAGGACGAGCCTTACCCGAGCAATACAGATTACCGCTGGTTAAACTACCACCATGAGAAAATTACTAGTAACTTCCAAACTAAGCATAGGAACAAAGTAAAATTTGAGACATTAGTTAAACTTAATCTCTATACATTAAAAAATTCTCAGGCATATTGCTTCATCCAGAGCAAAGCAATGAAGCCGTAAATATGTGACAGAATTTTTCATGTTTGGGGTTGTAACTAAATAAATGCGGGGGAAAACGTTTCTTATGATTTAGGTATGAAACCATATATGTGTACAAAATTATTAGTTTTTATGATTAATGCAAGTACAGTGTAATTTTGATGTCGGGGTGTCGTGCTTGAAATAAAATTTCGAATTTCCATAACTTCCAAAGTAAGAAGAGGAAAGAAGGAAAATTTAACACATTAGTTGATCTCAGTAAGCTCACTCACTCTACAGTGAAAATCTGAGGAACATTATTAGGGTAGGAAGGTATTTCACGTTAGCTGTAGGTAAGGTATTGAAAGTTACGACTTTTCTTATAATATGTCGGTAAACTTTTATCTGTGTACCATTTATCAGCTCTTTGCAGCTACGGGAAGTACCTTAGAGTTTTGATGGCCATCAGTCAGTGAGTGAATGACAAAATCGCTGAAGTTTACATCCGAATAACATGCGAAATAACAGTAACGAAATAAACTTAAATATGTTTGCTAAGACTGCTAATATCTGTACATAACAGATATTTGTGACATTCAGCGTGAAAGATCATGTAGATAACCAGGGCCTTGCCTTTCTGCCGTTTGTGAGTGCCCTAAATTCCAAAATAGCAAGACTATTGACACAACACGCAGTCAAGACAATTTTCAGAACACCCACTAAAATTAAAAACTTGAAATTTCATGGTGTGGAATTCCTCTTTTCACGTAGATGGCGACGCCGCCTCCAGCCGTGAGACGATCTCTTCTGTAACAGTTATAATTTGCAACTACGGCGCGCACTTCTGGCTTGAGGTGTGTCTCGCTAACAAGACACACGTCAATGTTCCGCTCCTTAAGAAACTGCCGAAATTCCGGAAGTTGGGTACGGATTCCGTTAGCATTCCATACAGAGAATGTGAGGTCATGGATGTGCGGCCGTCTATCCATGGTGCGTGGAACAAGAGCATTTCGTAGTTGCAAGGGCATCGTCACTGTTGTATTAATGCTCGTGGTCATCTGATCAATCCAGTTGAGTTAGGCTGAGCAGCATGTTCAACATAGATTCCAACATGTTACACAGTCTTTCAAAGACTTGCCGGTGCTGGATTGTTAGGCTGCTTGTTGCACTGGAGTTGGTTTTTCCTTGCCTGCGGCGTTTCGCGGTTTTTCATCAGAGGTAACTGCTGCCTGCGTTGAGGGAGTAGGTGCCTTAGGAGTAATAGTTGGTAGTTCTAGACGTTTTCCTCCCACGGCTTCAGCGAAAGAGCGGCCATCAGTATGGCGGCTGACTGGTTTGGGATTTCTCTTCTTCTTTTGTTTTTGTTGCAATTCGGTTTTTGTACACGCTTCTTGTTGGTTATCCATAGTACTCGACTGTTTCTTTTTGTCCAGATTTTCTCGTGCTGTGAAGAGGCCACGATGGCGGTCACGCGCCCTCTTGTAGGCACTGCAACCCTTGTAGCTGGCTACATGTTTACCTCCACAGTTGCTGAATTTAGCGGAGTCACGTGACTTCGGCAATAGACAGTTGTTGGAGTCATGTTGACCTGCACATTTCACGCAGACTGCCTGCATTCTGCAAGTGTTGAGCCACATGGCCAAATAATTGGCAATTGAAACATTGTGGTGGCCCAGTCGACGGATCGGAGCTTCTCTGTGGTGACTTTCAAATGGCAAATGGTTTCCACCTGGAATATTTGACGGTTGTGTGGCGTATCTGGAACCACAACAAGGAACAGTGGCATAGCGATGCTGGTGCCAGGGCGGCGCAAACTGAGCCACTGTCTGTACGTCATAGCCCATGTCCATTAGTTCTTCTTTCAGTTCAGCAGTTGGAAACGTTCGTGGTATACCGCGAAATACCACCTTCAGCATTTTCACAGCACCGGTTGGAAATGTAAAGTATGGCGTCTTTTTCTCGTCAGTGAGATTCATCACCGTGGTGAAGTCTTCTACAGTCGTAAAGGTGAATTTGATCTTGTCTCCTCCTGCCGTCTTGGCAGTGAAAGGATCCTTCGCGATGATTTTTCACCCAGTCGTGAAGCTTCTTGTAGCTTTCCTCAAACTGTACAACGATGGGTGGAATGTGAGAACTCTTCACTCTAGTTGGAGTCTCATCTTGCAATGGTTGGAAGGGATTACTCACTTCCATCCTTTCTGGATCGAGTGAAGGAGGAGGTTTCGCTGTGCGACGTGGAATCACGAACCCTTCACTGTGAGGCTGGTCAGCTGCATGTCTTGGACTGCTAGTTGTCTTCAAGTCATGGTAAGTACTAGCAGTCTTGACGTTGGTGGGCCCACAACTGCCATCCTTCGTTGCAGGTGAAACTCCCTTCTTATTTTTCTTATTGGCTTTCTTGTCCATGTTTGACAAGGATATTTGCGACACTGGTACCCTGAGCTTGGAATAGGTACGTAATTCAGCACGTGGTTGCTTCGTTATTCCCAATAGGAGTGGTGAAGTGCATCTCTTCATTGAACCAAGTGAGTCGTGCCGGCTATCGTTAACTTGTCCGTTATCGAAATGGTATGGCGACTGCATTGTCATGTTAGTCAAATCATGTTGTATCTCGATGCCCGTTAAGCATTGGTTCATCTCCGATATGTAATTTCTACTGCCGGCGAAGCCGAGTTTGATGAAGTACTTGGCCCGCCTGACGAGGCAATATTGCAAGTGCTTTCCTCTTCATACATCCTTCTTTAACTTCAGGCAAACATTCATGACCGAAGGAAATAGACACACGCGAAAATAGGAAGAAGAAAGAATGACTTGTTCACAGCGAACAAGATAACTTCAACGAGAAAATAAAACGAAAAATTAAGATAACTAAAACCAACAAAAAAAAAGTAATACGCAATAAATACACAGTCTGTACACTGAGTTACACTATTTCCTCTCATTAAATCGAGAAAAAACCGTGTAAATGAACGTTTTATAGAGCAGCGAAACGCGATCGTGTTGCTACGTAAACAACCAGAGATGGTAACTGAATCTTGGCACATCTTCATGTAGCGACAGCGGTACCCTCTGTTGGCGGCTAGCGGAACTAGTATCAGAACTTACCAGCAGGCAGAGCGCTCTAGTGAGCCACCAGCTAAACTGCCAGCAGCATGGATCGTGAGAATCACCTCCATATACAGAACAGTATTACTAAGCAGCGACAGAAAACTGATCGACGCCACATTAACAGATATTAACCTCTTAACATGAACATCTGATCCACTTAATAAGTTAAGAAAACAGAAACCACCATCAGGATTGTAAGCGATGATATTAAGATTTCGCTGATGTCACTACTCAGATGTAAAACGTGTTTTAAAAGTACCACTGTGGTAGTATTCCCGTCTGCATGCCTTGTCAGGACGCGTCGACGTCTAGGTGATTAGAGACAGGAAAGCATTGGGGTCTCGGAACGAGACGGAATTCGGTCATCGCCTCTTCAAGTAAACATCCCCCTATGCACACAGTGATTTTGGGAAACCCAAAGCTGTAAGGTCGAACGGAGATTCTAATGCGAGGCCAGATCTTTAAAGACATTATTAACTCCGTAGTAAATGAATTAAATACCGCGGATGCGTGTGTTGTACTAAAACCATTTCCTCTTGGTTAGAAATAGAGATATCGTGCATTAAGAGTACTCACATCTTAACTGACGACAGGAACGTTCTGTGACTCTATCAGCCAGAAACAAAATATCAGATAAATTCAAGAGTAGAATAATTCAAACGAAATAATAGAGAAAAAATGAACTGGGTGAGTAGCGATATGGAATAACTGTTCAGAGGAAATCACGTGACTAGACGAGTGAGCCAGTGACTACGCGCGCCAAAATACGTACTAAAACAGCTGACGAGCGAGGCTGAACAGATCTAGGAATTACACTCGACCATAAGCTACTATTCAACCACCACCTAAAAGACAGATGTAAAAAAGGACTAGCAGTGACCTTAAATCTGTATCCAGTTCTGAATGCAAAAGACCTAACAACAGCAACAAAATTAAGAATATACAAATCAATCATAAGACCATTCATTTTATAAGGGCTGCCAAGTATGGGGAACGACTTCAAAATCAAACATACAACGAATACAATGACTACAAAACAGGAGCCCTAAGGACGATATTAAGAACTCCAATAAGCACACCCATCAGGCAACTTCACGAAATAACAGGAGTACCAACCATCCAGGATGAAATTCACCATCAAACACGACAATTATACAATAAATTAGACCAAAGTAGGAAAACCAATGAAGAAAGACTCAAAACACTAGGAAATAAAAAAAGCCAAACCCTGGAACAAATATAAATACCCTCGAAATATAATAGAATAAATGAAATACCTCAACTACAACATAAGGGTTTTCCATTAAGGCCAACCTTTCAGGTGAGGCCATAGCCGGTTTCTCCCCCAAAAGAATAAAATAAACGGGGCCCCCAAAACAATCTAACCTAACCCCAACCAGTAGAACTACAAAATGTAGTGGAACTGTAGAAAAAAAAAAAAAGGCTTAACAATCAGTACTGGAGATCGGCGAATAACAAAACAGAAAACAAGGGCGCAGGACTGCAACCACTAGCGCCAGACCAGAGTCGGTGGAGCTTTCAGCAACTACGCGCCGTGTTTTAAATCCATTTCCTGCCATCTCAGTCTAAGAAATTTAGCGTGCCAAAATATTAATAAAAAATACATGAAATTTTTTTTACTGGTGACAAGAATTGGAACAAATACAGTATAATTAGGTAGACGGTATACTGCAAAAATTATGTTTTATTGCCTTAAATAAGTATGTGTTATTGAATTATTGAAAGTAACGAAACAATTTATGCATTTTTGTTGTATCTTGTTGTATGCGGAGTAATTTCCATCAGGATCGTACTTTGTTACTTTTAACAGAATGCGAGCTGAACTGGAGTGGTTATCAAGCAGTTTCTATGCTGGTCGTGAACAGTCTCTATTATGTTGTCTCTGGCCTCGCACTCAAGGGGACGCTGGTTCGAAACCCTGTCCAGACTTCAGATTTGAGTTTTTCGAAATCGTTCCAGGTGAATGCCGGCATGGTTCCTTCAAAGAGCCATGGCTGATTTTCTTCCCTCTCCCGTTTCTTACCTCTTGTTACCTACGCGTCGATAAGTCATAAGCCATTAGAAAAAAAAATAGAATTACAATATTATTTATAATTTATTTAAAAACTGAGTTGACTGCTATTAAACATTCCTGGCGATTACATGAATCAGCAGTAATAATTAACAATGAAGCATTTAAAATCTTTCCTAGCAGCTGTATCAACTAATATTAATACCAGTAATAATATTAGCTCGTGCAGATTACATTACATTTAATTTAATTAAATTTAATTTAATTGCAATGGAGCACAGGCTCCGGTGGCAATTTCCCTACACACCCATCTTCCCCCTATCCTGCACCCGCCTACATTTGCCCTCTACAAATTTTATCTTTAAATTCCTTCAAAGTTTTCGGTAAATTATTCATCATTTCTCTTGGTAACTCATTCCAGTCCCTGACACCCTTACCTAAAAAAGAGAATCTTCCCACACCCTTGTTCCTGAAATCGAGTGCCAGCTTGTGGTCATGGTCATCTTTTCCCCTCCATGCACTACTTTTCATACCTATTGCAATATCTTTCCATGCCTCATCGCCAGTATATGCCCTGTACACTCCCATGACCCTCCTCATCCTCCTCCTCCTCCTGTCTTGCAATGAATCCCATTCCAGCTCCTTTATCATATCCGTCACTGATTGCATTCTGCGATAATTTCCAGAAACAAATCTAGCAGCCCTTCTTTGCACCCTCTCCAACTCCTGTATTTGATACGTAAAATGAGGGTCCCATACTACACTACCATATTCGAGCAATGGTCTGACCAAAGTTTTGTAACCCAATTCCTTGACTTCTCTCGTACATCCCCTCATCACTCTCTCCAACAAGTGCAGAACTTTGAAACCTTTTCCTACCACCTGTCCTATGTGTCCTGCCCAGTTAAGTTTGTTATCAGATGTTATGCCAAGGTATTTACATTTCAAGTCTTCAGCAAGCAATTCTTTCCCCACCTTATATTCATAATTAACCTTTTGTTTTTTATTTGTGTATCTAATAAGCTGACTCTTCTTTGCATTTATCTTCATTCCATGTTTACCAACCCAATTAGATATCCTGTCCAGATCACCCTGCAACTGTTTACAATCCTCTATCGTTTTGATTCTTTTATACAGCATTATGTCATCTGCAAACAATCTAATTTCAGATAGTAAACAATCAACACAATTATTCATTAGAATAATGAATAGCAATGGTCCCAATACGCTACCCTGTGGTACACCCATTTTTACTTCCACTTCTTTTGATACTACATTTCCTACCCTAACTTTCTGTTTTCTACCTTTTAAAAATTCTTCTACCCAGCAAATGACTTTCTCATCCACTCCAATGGTTTTTACCTTATTTACTACCATTTTATGGCTTACTCTGTCAAACGCCTTAGACAGATCTAGTGCTACACTATCAATTTGGCTTCCCTTGTCCATTTCATCTGAAATATCTTGCATATACCCCACCAACTGAGATTCGCATGAATATCCTTGCCTGAAACCATGTTGCCTGCTTGAAAACCAATTACGTTCCTCACATATATTTCTGATGTGGTTGCATATTAATCTTTCCATTAATTTACCTACCACTGATGTCAAACTGATTGGCCTGTAATTCTCAACTCTATTTCTCACCCCTCCCTTATGTACCGGTACTACTATTGCACTTTTCCAGTCCTGTGGTAAGCAGCAAGTGTCTAGACTCAATTTAAATAATATTTCAAGATAAGGTACAATGTCACATCCGGCTATCTTTAAGATATCTGTAGTAATATTATCTTCACCAGCCCCTTTATGTTTTTTCAGCTTTCTTATTTCCTTCATGATTTCCTCAGGATGGATATCAAATTTTTTACTATCGTCATTTCTAATTGTGTTGTTAAGCTCGTTCTCCGAATTAGACCCTCCTGTTTCTGATTCATTGTCCCTAATGCTTTCACTGAACCAGTTACTTAAAATCTCTGCCTTTTTCAAATCGTTCAATAGTGCAGTGAAGCCCGTACCCAACCACGAAATAGGAAAAGATGATTAGAATTTCGTATTGCATTCAGCGTTAAAAACAAGATATCTAAATAAATAAATATTTTCTAATAATTCCTGTCATAATAATAACATTCGACATCTTAGCGCAGGGTTTCTCAAAGTACTCGAACGATTCACTAGTTGAGGGCAGGCGGCAGCCCACAAGATACGTTATGGCGGCTGACTGGCTGTCTCGAGAGTGCAACACGCAGTATGGTGAATTGTCGTTGAAAATGAGCAAAATTGCTCCTAAAATCGACGCAACTTGGGACAAGAAACATGCCCGTCCATCAAATTAATTAAACATAAGGAGCGTCGAGCCACGCAGGCAGTGCCATCTTCTCGGCTAGTGGAGGAACCACAAAGAGCGTCGAGTCACGCAAGCAGTGACATCTGTTGGCTAGCGAGAGAACAATAAGAGCGTTGAGCAGAGACAATATACTAGTCGTCGAAATATCGTGTTTTCAAAACACTTTCCGGCGTGAAGACTTCATTTCAGGGTCAAATCGGTTTGAAAGGTTACCAGAGTTAGTAGGAGAAGACCATCATATAGATGCAAGGAAAGAAGAAAGGAAGAAGGTGAAGAATATGGTTCCGCTACTAGTTAGTAGCCATCATGATCAATTAGGAACCGGCCATCAGGTCACAAGTTTTCTCAAACATAGTGCAACACTGTACCAGGATATAGAGGATACAGGTTCACTTAGGACGGCAGAGTAGTGATAGTGGGAGATGTAGGAAACATGAGTTACACAGTTCATTGAACTCATGTAGGTACTAAGTCACCATGACCTGCCACAGGTGAGCCTCATTGTGAGGTGGAGTTAGCGTGTAAACAAAGGTGCTACTTGGGTAGAAGGGTCTGTCTTGTGGGTTATGCCTGTTGTAACCATTGGAAAATGGGTTTTTATTAGGCATGGCATATAAATAAATAGAAGGGGCTAAGGAGTATTTTCTGAGTTGTTAGCGCATGCCATAAGAGTGATGACTGGTTCAGGATTGTGCCTTTGTTAGGTTAGAGATTTTGTAGATCCATAATGGGAAAAACAATAAAGAAATGCATAACACTACTGAAAGAATATCTAATGGGCGCAGAACTGGGAAGGAGAAGGTTGAAGTTAAAAATATCAAAAAGCCTGCAATAAGACTAGTACTAGTGAACTGTAGAAGCATAATGAACCAAGTAATAAAATATGCAAACTTAATAGAATTACATGAACTACAAGATGGATAGGCTCGAATAATTGCGAGTAGTGGAAGTGAAGAAAGGATAACCACGGGCACTCGACTTTCAACTGTCTTGCATAAGGGACTGGGAGCATGTGCAGTGTCAGCGATTGTAATGAATTACAGTGGGAAGTGATGAATAGTTTATTAAAAGGCCGAAGGGTTTTAAATTCGTAATTGGCAAATGTAGAGGTGTGTAGGAATTTAACCCTCAAAGTTTATAAGACAGTATTCATGATAATAAGAATATAATAAAAATAATTGGATGGTGTATTGTAATTACCACTGGAGCAAGCTGTCCCTCGCAAAATAAATTCAGTTAGTCTCAACTGAACTCAAATAATTAAAAATAAAATCGAATGTACAAATTCAGGTAACATTAAAATTGCCACTTTGAGTTAAGGTTCATCACAATTAAAAGTAACTTTTTGTAAATGTTTTTCTAATTAGTATGAGAAGATTGAAAATAAGGAAACTGAGTACACGTATTTGGATGTAGCGTGGATCTTGGATTTTCACAAATCTGCACATTTACTGACGTTTCCATTGCCGTGGATTGGTTAAAAAATGAATTGTTGGCGTATCCATAAATTTTATATGCGTCGACGAAATTAGGGAAAGGCTGGCGAACATTTAGATTCCAGACAGCTAAGATTTTAGTGTTTGTGCAGCAGAAACTGAAGGTGGAATTCTTAATCTGCGACATTAAGTATCTCTGTAGCTGAACGTAACAGCTGTTCTCGTGGACGTTGTTATTTTGCTGTGTAGTTATATTGCGTTTTGCTGTCTTTAGACTACAGAAGGAGGTGATATGGAGCCTATAAATGCTGTGTATATTCTGGAAGAGGTAGGTTTACAACTTAAAGCTGCTTAATGCCCCACAACAACAGAACACACCTACCACTAGCCTGGTTTTCTCGTTTGGTTTTGTAAAGGATTGCTAATTAGCACATTTTTCTCATTAAACTGTATCAGTGGACCACATGATGTTCACGATACCTTTAAATAAATTGTGTTTTATCGTGGGAAGATAAGTTGGACAAATGCATTATAATAACTAAACGATGTTTGTTAGTGTTTAACTGTAATAAATCGCCGGACGAAACCAAAGAAAAAAGTCCTTTTTGCAGCAATTACTGGGCGAATGTATTTCTTATATGAAAATTATCACAGGCACGGGAATGTATAACTGAAATACTATTTACTATGTTTGTATTCTGCAGTGACTGCTATCAGTGTTTTCGTCTGTGTTTATTGATTATCTGAATATGTTACATAGCTATTGAGGAAAACCTATTTCTAGTTGTGTGAAAATTCATTTCTTGAGTATCTTGCTTTCCATTTTCAGTTAAATATGGGTTCTTAAAGTGTATTTTATATTTACTAGTTAAGGAATGTGATTTATACATTTTAGTGTTTAACAGATAGAAAATAGGAAAATATTCAACTTTCAGTCTAAGCTACACATATAGAGTAAATGTTTGTTAGTATCAACATGCTGCTAACAGAATTTTCCTGCACAAGTCTACTGATAAATTATTCACATGTGTTGCATTAGGTAGGGGTGTTTTTCTGTGAAGTGCATATGTTTCAAAGCACTGACATATATTTTTCTCCAGATAACATAGTTGTGGTGGTCCTGTAAAATTCCTGCTTAATTGCTAGTATGACTGAAGATGATAAAGTGAACAATATTACTCAAATATTTCTGTTAAAATGTTTACAAGTATATAACACAGAATTTCTTTTCTGTTATGTGGGTGAATTGTGACAAATAATGTGCTATTGCTTAGTGCAATAATCATTAGACCAAGGTGTGAGATCTATTGATAGATTCTGTTTCATGATGAGAACATTTTGTTTCACCTCTTGCAGCCTCAGTGGTGGTTTACATTAAGTTGTGTCTGCTCGCGTTACTGTCGCTGTTGGTGCTTTGAGACATGAGTATATCTTTGTAATTTACAGCTGGTACAAATAAACAGTTCAGAGGTCAAACTAACTATTCTTACCAGTCTCTGAATGGTTCATAGATAATAGTAATTCAACTCTCTTTTTTTGTATAAATCACTGATTTTTCTCCATACAATTCTGTGTACTGTTTAACAGAATATTTTGTTTGTATAGGCATTATGCATCACAGTGATTTTATGGCATTCCCTGTTGTCGAATTACTGAGTTTGTATTATAACATATCACTATGAACTTGTGAATATTATTTCAATTTGACCTGGTGGGGATATCACTATTTACACTAAAGATGGAGTTTACTCTTGATTGGCCATTGACTGTCAAAGATAGAGCTCCATACTTACTTTCATGGAATTGGTACAAAAATGGAGTTAGTATCATCTATATGATTTTATTATTGTTTTTCGAGGTCTATTGGAATTTGCAATTCCGTTACATCATCATGATGTCATAATATTGCTATACAAAAGATGTATTATTTTCAAACAGTAATTCCATTGTAAAACAGTCTGGACCATCAGAATTCTTCTAGGAAATGGCGTCATCGTACAGCAGTAGTCAAATGCAAGACACAACTAGAAATACTTTTTGAAGTACATTTAACAGTTTCCTGCTGGTCCAGGCTATATTGCAACCTGATTTCTGTTTGATAACAATGGTCCAGGCTGTATTACAATGGAATTACTGTTTGAAAATAATACATCTTGCGTTTGACTACAGCAGTATTATGATGTCATTAGTGAATGTTGTTGTAGCAGATTGTGATCTGAAAAGACCCGTTTTTCCCCCGAGTAGAGATTTCTCTTCAGATTTCAAGTGACAGGAATGTTCACGTCTTGGAGCCATTCCATTGAGCCAGCAATGTTCCCTACTGCCTAGTAAAATCATTGTCAATCAACCTGTGCAATTTTCTATAAAAGACAAAATATCATTGTCTGCCTTTAGCCTCACATTGTTTCTAATTTCTTATTTTTAGTGACATTCATCTACAATGTATTGTATTTCCAGAAGGACTGAAGTTACTTCCTCTTTTTTGAAACCATTTGTTTAATTTATTCATATTAATGTTAATATTTTACCAATAACTTATTCCCATTACCTGAAGTTAACTTGTAATATTGTCAGGTACACAGACAAAGAGGTTTTTTTTATGGCTTTATGCCTCATTGACATTAGAGGTAGGATGGGACTGGGGACAAGGATCAGGAAGGAACTCGGCCATGGCCTTTTTGAAGGAAGCATCACGGCATTCACCTAGAGTGGTTTGGGGAAACCACAGAAAACCCAAATCTGGATGCCCGGACTTGGATTCGAACCGTGTCCTGAAGATGAAATGATGACTGTTTCTGTATTGCATAGTTAGTTCTATATGCCAGCTCAGTCACCTCAATTGCTATAATCTGTATAGCACAGTGAGCACATCACCAATATCATGTTCAAATGATTTCTGTTAAAACTCGTTTGGGTTTGCAATGTGACTGGTAATAGCTTCACTGATGAGTAGTAGAGGAAGTGCCATGACAAGCACTCTGCCTGAACTCTGTCAGTAGGAACATACTTACTTACATACTGTTTGTAGCACGCACCTGCTTGGTCTCAGTATTCAATAATATTCTCCATGTTTTGAACCTTATTCTACTTTTGCTTTCAGTATTTGTAATTAAAAGAACTTATTGTAATATACAATTTATTAATTCATATAGTTTTTTAAACATTTTGCCCTTATGGAATAGCTCGTTTTACCTGAGAATTTGTTAGACTTAACTAGTTCCTGGTTTAATAGAATTTAATTTGATGATGTGTTTCAACAGTGCTTCTTGTGTTGTTTTGAAGGTCACAATGTCCCCAGTTTTTTCACTGAACAAACTTTTTTAGCCAATTTTGTTTCCACTCTTCGTCCAGCAGATACAGTCTTTTACTATGTGAATGATCGTTTTTTACCTACAGGTTTCTTTACTTCTTTGATAAGTTTAATGCTTTGTGCAGATTATAAGAACTTTACATCATTAAACGTGGAAATATCTCTGAGGTAAGAGAAATGTTCAATGTGTTATAAGGAAATTAAAATTCAAGTATGTTGTGTATGATTGAATCTACTGGTTCATTTAATAGAAGTATTCTTCATGAGGCCAGTAACAAATCTATGAGTAAAGTCTGTTTGTGTGTTGTTTCATAAATGTGGCCAAGAGTTTGGCACATTGCATTAATTATTATAGAAACAATATATTTTTCTTTAATATAAAGAACTAACTATATATACATGAGGAAATTGGGCCACAGTAATTTTAGTGAATCCTGTAAACAAGCACATAGATTTATTCTTTAACATATAATTTGTGCATGATAAATGATTGCAGTTTTGCCTGTTGCATAAAACCAGTGTAAGATTGTCCGCTATTGCATGTCAATACTTTTTGTAATAGGTAGTTGCTTTTATGATCCAAGGCTTATTAAAGAAACAGTAATCACAACTATTGCAGTTCTGTTAAAGGAAAAACATTGTAATTGGTTTTACAGTTTATGGTATATTTACTAATATACTATAATAACAGTGAGCAGAAAAATGCTTTAAGGCAATAAAAATAAGGAAGGGTAGGGAAATATGACCCAACACTTACCACAGACGAAGGTGGCTGGGAACGACGAACACAAAAAACCAAAAGAAGAAGTGCGATATTTCGGCTTTACATCCTTATTCGTGCAGAAGTGAGACACCAGTCAGACGAGTACATGCAGACAGCCATTTTGTGAATGGCATCGTCAGCACAGATGGTAATGCAGGACGGGAGAGGGGGGGGGAACCTTAAGTATTGGATCGACAATCGATACTGTTGATGACATAGTTCTCATTGAAAGTGGTAGAACAACATAATAACTAAGTGAGGATACATATATAAATCAAATTTTGAAAAAACTATAAGTGAAAACTAAAATATAAATAGTAGAGATAGTCAACGCTGGTCTGGGGGGGAGTAGTTTCCGTGTACACATCTTACTCCGCCCAATATCTAACTTCTTCACAAATAAGGCTGTATGCCGAAATATTGCATTTTTCTTGTGTGTGGGTGTGTTTTTTTGTGTCACTTCCAGCTGCCTTCATCTGTGGTAAGTGTTGGATCATATTTCCCTACCCTTACTTAGTTTCTTACTAATATAGTATTGTACTTTTGGCGTTGATGCTAGTTGCCTTTCTAAGGTGAGGTGGTATTTCTTTTTAAATGATACTTACATTTATTTTGAATAGCAGTTTAGTAGTTTTTGCCATCTTTTGAAAGTTAATTATTACGATTCCTCCTGAATCATCCTGTATAATACAAAAAATATTTTTCTTATACATATGATAAATTTGAATTTGCTTTTATAAATAAAAAAGGTTATACAAGCAATCAGTGCTTTCTTGTAGCCCTTATCAATTATTTTTCTTGTTTGATTCCTGCTGTATACTGGATTTTTTACAATCACCATAACTGACCTTTGGCTCTGGGGAAGATTACTTTGCCTGTATGAACGTTAATACTTGGTCCTGCCATTTGGAAGAATGTGTGAATCCTGGTCTGATTTTGGCTATGCAATCCACTTTTCTTTTTTCCATGGTTTTTATAAATTACTTTATGTGAATTGTCCTTGTTCCTTCAAAATTGAATGGCTGAGTTCCTTCCCATTCATTGTGACCAATTCTTTCTCAGCCCCAGTGGTATCAACGAGCCATAACGCTACAGGGCAAAAAGAGGAAAACCCTGCCTTTGTTTCCAATTATCCAGATTAGCTATGATGTATGTGGTAGATACATATATCTCCCAATTTTTTCATGTATAAAGTATCAAATAATTTTATCAAAAGTACTCAAACTGCTAAATAATAATTTCTAAACAGATTGAGTGAACCTGGTGGTCGAGCAGTAATGTTGGGGCAGTCATTCAGTGTGATGTTTTGTGAATTCTAGGCTCTATGATCTAGATTTTGATTTTCCATTGTTTCCCAAAATCACATCATAAATGCTATTACCATTTTCTTTATTGGTTGATGACAATTCTCTCCTAGTTCTAATAATTACACTGTGGGCAAGATATGAGACACTAACAAAAAATGAAGCTATATTATCTAGGATATTTCTTTATATACAGGGTGATTCAGGAGGAAAGATAAATATTGAAGCAGGTTGTAGTATGATCATTATTGAGTAGAAACGTTCATATAAACATGTATCAAATTTCCATTCGTTGGTGATACAGGTGTGGAATTTTATGCTTAAATAAACCTTAGAAAATGATGAAGAGCACACAAACAACTTTTGAAGTACTTTATTCATACAAAAACACATCTAAAGGCTTAAATTAATGTTTGAAAATCCAACCAATGTCTTCAATACACTTTGCATCTCTTGCAACAGTAACTGCAGCTCTTCTGAGTTTGTCTTGGTGTACTTTTATGGGGTTGCAGTGTTTACAGTGCAAGTGAGTAATTCATCTTGTGTTTACTTTTTCCCAATATTCTGGCACTTGTACTCGAAAACTAATGGAAATCAGACACGTGTATATATGAACTTTTTTCTCTCAATTTTCTCATTCTATCACATCCTTCATTATTCCCCATTCCTCCTAAATCACCCTGTGTAATATAAAAGAATTCATTCTTAATATACATATGATAATTTTTCAGTGGATTTAAATATAAAAAAGGCTTTACGAAACAGACATTCAGAGTTTTACCATAGTCATTTATGAATTATTTTTCTTTTATTAGACCAGTATGTTTAGATGACATTCTAATGTAACTAAACTTTAAGTTTACAAAGTGTTTGGGGCTTGAGTATTTGATGTTGTTTGCTTGTATTTATGTTGGTTTCATGTTACCAACAATAAATTGTTAACTTTTTTTAAAATAACTTTTCATATCTGTATTGGTGTTATACTTCCTTCATTAATGTTGTTGATTTCCCTTTTTTAAATTGAATTCCTAGTTTTTTTTATATTATATTTATCATTATTCCTTTTTCAGAATATGCTTCAAATGCTGAGCAAGAGAATTTGAAAATGGAACTTGCTCCTGATAGGTAAAGTATTGTTATTAGACAGTAAGCTCCTGATGTAGAAATTTATGTTACTTTAAAATCTAATCAAGACTTACCACAGTATTAAATATATATTATTCTGCCAATATTTGTAATTTTTCTATGGTGAATAATTTACCCGTTGCTGATTAGCATAGTGAGTGTCTGAAATTGAACATTAAAGTTTTACATTTTTCTGGACACACATGAAACTAAGTAATTAAATTTCATAGTATCATTAAAATATTTAACTCACTTAACGGCAAACACATTTATTACAATTGAATATACTTTTATCGTATATGCAAGTGGTCATGGCCAAGAGGGAGGTAAAGCATTTACTTTGTTAACTATGGCAGAATCACACCAAGCATGGAGGGTGGGCGGTAACACCCTGGTCTCGCATGTGGGAGGACGCGGGCTCGAATCCCTGTGCGGCCATTCAGATTTGAATTTTCCATGGTTTATCCAGACCAACACAGATGAAGGCTGGGTTGATTCATTTGAATTGGCTATGGCCTAATTCCTTGCTGTTCCTTGCTCCCAGTCCATTCCCACCACTAATCTCCTCAACTTCTATGAGGCGTAATGCTATAATCAAAGGTGGAATCTTTAAGTTTAATAGCTTTTGTCAATTGTGTGATATAATGCTGGAAAATTTCATTGCATTTAGTGGAAACATATCACTTGAAACATTACATAGCTTGTACTCTTTTTATTAATTTATATATAATTATTTTTTCTCTTTCAATTATTTTAACAGTTTATTTTTGCCAGTTTAAAAATAAAATAAAAAAAATGAACAGGCAACTAACCCATTTCTAAACACTTTCCTAGATGACCATGTCTTTTCTCTCAGGGTCATCCATCCCTAGCCAAGTAGCTCCAGACTTAAGGAGCATGAAGTTTGCCTTCACCTCTTCCTGGTAGGAATAAAAGTTGCTTCCGTTATATCCTTTGCATTGCCCAGAAGTCATGACTTCAGTATGGGTGACTCATTATTATTAGTGTTATCATTTAACTAGTTAATTAATTTATTTATATACTGTTTGTTTTAGTATTCCAGACCCTTTTGTTATACTAATAATTTTATCACCACCTGCGATATATATATTTGTATATAACATCTCAGCCTTTCCAGACATATCGATAATTCACTTAGTCATGTGATAAACTTCGCATGTTCACACCGCCCGAACCTCATGACTCGCTTCTATTACGTGAATAAGGTGAAAACTGAATATTGTATACATCTGTGTTTGTGATATATGTTTTTCACTCATCGTGACCTTCATCTTGGTGAGTGATTAGTCATTTTCCCTTTCCTTTGTAACTTATATAGCCTAAAAGCCATTTCCATTTTTCTTTGTTTCATTTGTATAAAGTGTAGCAGTTTAACATATATCTGGTATATGGAACTGTAATTGGTTTTTAATGTATCATGTGCCTGTATGTAGCTTAATTCATATATTTTAGTGTATATCCTTAGTGAAGGACCTAATTTTTTTTCTTTGCAGGGCAACAATTAGATTTCAACAAAACCTAGCTCAGTGTCGTGACCAAGAGGATACTGGTGTGGTAGAAAACACATCTGCTACGAGACCACTGCAGTTTGTGTGTGCTAAATGTCTGCAAGTTTACAATGCAAGGGATTTGCTAATAAGACATGTATTCTGCCATGACTCACTTGTAAATACTCCACAGTATATTTGTGAACAGTGTGGGCTGGTTTTCATAGATCTGTCAACATTGTGTGCCCATACACCTTATCATAACAGTGAAATTACTTTGAAGCAAGAAAGAGAATTGCAAGTTGTGTGTGCTATTTGTGCACAGGTGTTTTTATCTTGGAGTTCTCTTAACAAACATGTATTTGAACATGTCACAGCTGTTTCCTGCCCGTCATATGTCTGTATGCATTGCCGACAAATATTTAAAAATTTGACTGGGCTTCATCAGCATCAGGACTCCACATTCTCCTTCCTCATTTTTGCAAACAAGGTAAGATTGAGCCATCCTATTTTTGTTTCTAGATAATGCTTATACTTTACTGTCATAGGTTATAGTTTAGATCCTCTTTGCTTGATGTCAATGTATATTAGATAAAACTATGTTTCATTAAAGAAGCAATGGCTGGAGGCTATAATACATATAAATACATGCAACCTGCGAAACCTCCCATGTAATATACCAGTTAACATGCAACCACTGCCTGGCTTCATATATAGGTTTGACCCCAAATCCACCTTCCCTAAGAATAAATGGCCACTGATAGACAGTACTCATGCAGAACACAAAGCACCCAGTTGCTGCTTATCACCCATGCCTCGAATAATTTCAACTCCTGTTTCACGGTG
Source organism: Vandiemenella viatica (assembly GCA_031002005.1). Taxonomy (NCBI): domain Eukaryota; kingdom Metazoa; phylum Arthropoda; class Insecta; order Orthoptera; family Morabidae; genus Vandiemenella; species Vandiemenella viatica. The sequence goes on from JARYHS010005999.1 coordinate 21,588, forward strand.
CATGCTGTTAGAGTCGTCCCAAACATCAGCAGCAGCTTCTTTCTCCGTATTTTAGACCTGACTTCTCCAGAATTTTCATCATCTTCTCCTGCCTAACATTATCAAAAGCTTTTTCTAAATCAATAATTACCATAAAAGTATCTTAATTTTTCTTGATTTGCCCTTCAAATATTAATCTTAAGGCCAGAATCACTTCTCTTGTACCACAGTTTTTCCTATACTCAAATTGATCTTCACCTACTTTTCCTCTACTACAACTTCCATTTTTCTATATATTATTCTGATCACTAATTTTGAAGCCTGGAATGTCAGACTTATAATGCAGAAATTCTCACAATTATCAGCTTGTGCTTTCTTGAGAATTCTGAAGTTAGTACTTTTATTAAAATCAATTTGAATCTCTTCTGTGTCATAATTTTTTGATATATAGTTTCAATAATCTTTCGCTTCTTTCTTCGCCTAGGGATTTCAAGAGATCTGCAGGAATCTCATCTATCCCAAATGCCTTATTTGTATTCAAATCATTCAAAGCTCGATCAAATTGTGTAAATCCTCAAAATTGACATCACCTTTTTACCAGTGCATTGTTGTTCAAATCGACACCATCATACTGTTTCTCTCTATATATTTTCCTGTGGTTTATTTTACCTTCTGTGCTTAAAAGGCAGATTTTATGTTTATACCTCTCTTCTTTATTTCTCCAAAATTCTGTGTTATCTTAATATACGCTACTTTTATTTTACCTATAACCATTTCCTTTTCTACTTTTTCACTTTTTTCTTGCAGGTTTTTTTTTGCATTTACTGTTTATTTGATTTCTAAATTATCTGTATTGTTTTCTCCCTGCTTCATCCTGGATATTTTTATTCCTTGTTCTCTGATCCATCAACTCCAACTCCAAAATTTCTTCTGTGGTCCAAGGTTTCCAGGTGGCTTGACCCTAAAGCCTAATGTTTCTTTACAGTTTTGATTATTTCTCTCCTCAACCCATTCTATTCATCCTCAGTTTTCCATTAGAGTTATTTTTCTGCCCCACATCTACCACCATTGCAAATTTTTCCCTACTATTAGATTGTTTCTGCCTGTTTAATTCCAGTCTGTTCTGTTAGAATTATTTTTTTATTCTCTTGAACTTCAGCCTATGAGATTCTGGTTAGTCTATGTCTGCTCTTGGATATGCTTTACAGTCTAGAACTTGATTCATGAGTCTGTTTGATCATAATATAATCTAGGTGACATATACCTGTATCGCCGGGCATTTCCACATATAGATTTTTCACGCATGATTGTTAAACAGTGTGTTCTCCATGACGAGTTTCCATTTTTTTTTACAAAATTCTAACAACCTGCTTCCTCACTCATATCTTTCTCCTAGACAAAAATTTCCTACTATATTACCCTTTTTTCTTCTCCAGCTGCCACTTTCCATCACCCATGATTATTAGATATTCCTCCCGTTTCATGTTTTGGATTAATTCTTCAATGTAAGTATATATTTTCCCTATTTCTTCATCATCTTCCTGTGATATTGACATATACACTTGTACTAATGTGATTGGAGCAGGCATTGTTTTTACCCTTATAAAAATAATTGTCACTAAACTCACCCGTTATCCTATTCTCTTATTCATTACAAATTGTTCACCAGTAACTCCACCAATTGCTTTTATTGATTATTTTGTGTTCCCAGACCAGAAATCCTGTGCATCCTTCCAGTTATTCTTACTAATCCCAATGACATCTAACTTGAGTCATTCTATCTCCCTTTTTAGGTTTTCTAATCTACCTGCCCTATACAGAATTCTAACATTCCTCACTCTGACCCTAGAATGTTTGTATACTTTCTAATTACTTCCCCTTGAGTAGTCTGGACCTTGATACCTAATATTTTTGGGGTGAGGGAGGGGTGCTTCTGGAATATTTTACACAGGAAGAAACCATCATTCTATTTGTAATTTAATAGGTTACATATCCTTGGGGGTACCCTTAGGGTCTTTAATCTACTGACTTCCTGTTACCTTCTGCATCCCCATGCCATTGATTATTTCTCATTCATCTGCCTTAATGGGCCGTTCCAAGCTCCAAGGGCAAAAGGTGCCCTGAACCACTCCCCACTCTTTGGCCCTTCGTTAGGAGGCCTTTGGGAAGCAGTGGGTGACTCCTTATACCAGGAATATTTCAGTCACCAGACCCTCATCCGTTCAAAGGGTGCACCACGTGAAGGAGAGATTGACATTTGGTAGGAAGAAGTTAATAACTATTACATCCCTTTTACAATATACTATTAGAATATTACTGATCCAGTCAGCATTTAGTTTTCATTTTTGTTTGTTTATGATTCGGTCAGATATTATTGTTTGTATCAATTTTTACATAAGTGGATATTTACGGAGTTGATTTTATACTTTTTTTTAGTTCACAGTATGTTAGAGGCTTGTTTCAGATACTTAAGAAATTATATTTTGCTTTAGGCTATTGTTTTATAGTATTAGAATATAATAAGCTGTGTGGACTAGGGATCATTT